>JAQQZZ010152175.1:0-12520 GCA_030265115.1 Mopalia vespertina | reverse complement strand
CCTTCCTTAGTCATAAAGGGAGGCCACGCCGTATATCGTTGTTGTGACACCACAGCACTTCATGTCAACTCTCGTCATATCTCGTCAACTCTCGCGAGAGTCCACCGCGCGCATATCATCACGGCCAGACTTCCACACCACCTGATGACAGCCCTAGGCTCAACCTTCCTCAGACAGTCGCGCGCTGTTACCCATCCGCTTCCCACTACATGATAATTAACAACCCTTCCTAATGATGTCATAGCAAATGCTAGCTCAAATTCCCGGATGTTCACAACGTGTTCACAGCGCCATCTATACTTTCATTTTTTTTAAGAGAGAAAACTCTATCGATCCTTATGTCGTTGTTGTTACGTTCCCTGTATGACGCCATGAGAGGCTTTTACACGAAATATTGACGTAATGGCACATTTTTCAACGTCAAAGTCATTGCATAACATGGCTAAACATTGTGCTCGGTAATTTACACTGTCCATACCCCGCCATCGTCAGGCCTAGCATTAATTAAACCCTTTCTTTTTAAACCGCCGTGTCAAGACACCCGTTCTCCGTCCTTGTAAATAAGAGTTACGTCCCCTTTCTCTAGTCAACAGAGTTAACGCCCAAAACCACTGCCATAACGTACAACCTGTGACGTCACGTGGAGGGCGCTGCTCTCCCCACACCTTAATACTAAATAACGTACAATCCTTACTTATCATGTACTAAGGTGCTACCCAGGCGCTCCTTAGTACTGAATAGCGTACAGGCCTTACTTATAATGTAGTAAAGAACCAAACTCAGTCATTGACTTGTACACAATCCAACCGCCAAATTTCCTGAACAAGCACACACTTGTCAACTTCAACTTCAACTTCAACCTATCTTTATTTACACACCGACCACAAATGTGACATAGGAGGAACAAGAACAAAGTTACATAGAATGCATGGCGAGTGACCATAATTCAAGTAAAATACATGCCTTGTAACAAAAAGGTTATATATTGATTAGTTAACTGTACCATCATAGTACTTACAAAATAGTCACAAGTGTAAGTAATAAGTTATATCTATTGACAACTTTAATTTACAGTGCAAGAATAACTAAAATTACTAAACATCTGAGCAACCCTCACTTTACCACTGTCAGATAGATAATATTTTGGTATATATTTTTTTCTTAGCCGCAAATAAACAAATAATGAAGTTCATCACCAATCATATTTAGTTTACACAGTTGGCATGTTCTATTAATTTGTGGTACATTTGTCCATCGTCCTGTTTCGATTGAAATCTTTACTGAAGGATTGGTCAATATAACCTTTCTGGTAAAATGGTAAATTATGGTTCGTATAATAATTTTTTTTTTTAATTAAGAATATAAATTTGCTTTTGATGAGTTCATCATTTCTGATACCCATGTTTGAAAAAATGGTCGTTATTATTGCCGAGTCGTATTGTTGCCGTGTAATTACCAGTAATAATGGCTTTTCTGTTGATGTCGCGTTGTTCGTGTCGATGATTGGTTGCTTTTGGCTCCCCTTTATTCAATATGTATATATATATATATATGTCTAAAACTGGCACACTGGCATAGGGATGCATATTAAATCAACGAACGAATAATATCTTGTGTAATATTCACCGCAAGGGACACATTTCTGAATAGATCTTAATCTCGAGTTGTTACTGGTAAGCTATACTGACCACTCGAGAAGGGTACGAGCATGTGAGTGGTATAGAAATATCTAAAACATCTCTGTCAAACAACATATTCGGTATAGGTTTAAAATAAATCAAACAGTAAACGGATATTTCAAAGACAGATAAATCAACTTATCAACTAACTTGTTTGACTACAAATATGGCCCAAGTGTGACAAGGTGTGGAATAGAGTTTCACGTCAGGACACACCTTGTCTCGAGAAGTTGATTCGGTTGGTGAAGCTTATCTATCACATCCCCATAGCCCAATTCTGACGTAGGCACTACATCTAATCACATATAATTTCAATCGCTCATTTACTCCGCGTAGGTTAAAATAGGTGGTGTTGGGAGGAGAAGCCGATAACCATTTACTGTCTGAAAATGGCTGAACTTGTTTGCGCGGTTTAATGCTATTGAACATTTTGCTCATAACGTAGTTTCCAGGAACCCGATTTGCACAAATATTTGTCTGTTTTTGTTAGTTTGCCTGATTGAGATTTTACGCTGTACGTATGGCTATTTCGCGAATATGACCTCGAGACAACAAAATAGGTGAGGGACACCACCACTGGTAACAAATAAAGGCAATATAGGACACTCACAGAGATAATACAAATCGGTTTCCTGTTTCCATCGGATATGTCCACCCAACCGTCAGTTCATACAAGGGGAACACTAATTACATTACACCATAATGAGGAAACCCCACTTTTCGTCTTTGAATTGTCTCCCGTACAATTTATATTCGTTTGAAACGTCTGCTTTCTTGTGGACTCATTTTGTGTTTAAAATATGCAAACGCAAACACCCGAGCAGTTAAATGTTATCTGAGATTAAGTAGTTTTTGGTATAGTCCAAGGCGAAGTAATTTTTTCCAATGTTCTATCCCTGATTTTTGCCATCAACTCGCCCGCCATTTAATCAACTACACTCATCGAACCTTTATCCTTATGAAAAACCTAAGTGTGAATCTTGGGTACACGAGTACCCTTAAGGTTGGTTGTGCTATGCTTCCGGTGTGAACCAATTACTGACTACAATGTGTTCACTCTTCACGTCAGGCACACACACACTCAGCAAACTACTAGACAGAAACCAACGTTTGGTTTATGGAAAGTTAAAGAGAAGCTCTTAACCAAACCAGATGTGTTTTATTTATTGTGGTTTGATTGGCACAAGAGTTGTCATTGCAGTTGTTGGTCTAGTTTTACAACATGTATTTACAATAAGGTGTGTTTCATTAGTAGATTTATATCTTATAAGTCTGAACGCAATATAGCATACGGTACTTGCATTGGATAGTATCCGAACAGATTTGTTTGATTAGGGTTTAATGCTGCACTCAAGGTTATTTCATTAACATGACGGCCACAAACAAACACAAGACCGGACAATCACAGGACACAATATAAAAACACCACAAACAGATCGCTTTCGTGTTGCCACTTAGCCCAAAGAGCAACAGGGAGCTCCCTCCCAATCCTCCAGCATCAGGGCAGGATAAATGCGAACACGACTATAGGCAGGCAAATATGCAAAGTATTTGGGTAAAAACGATTATTTCTAACTGATTGGTACAGTGAATCAAACGTACAGGTGATTTAAAAATGAGACTATGGAAACTTATAACAATGCTGTTTCTTTATGAATTTATATTAATAGTTGTGTAAACTCAAAATCAATGCGCCTTCTAGCTAAGGCCAGATTGTTTGAAGTGTAGCCGTACTGTTTTTATTTTGCACTGGAGGAAAATTAACTTTCCAACATAATGGAAACGCTTAGCATCTTGGTTGTGCTAGTGCCAATTTTAGTTGGAATACACTGCCGTCATATAAGTCAAATATCCCTAAGCACAGCGTTAAACACCAATCAATGAATCAATCAAATTTAATGTCAATAGATGGGGACATTCCACACATTTAAAATATATAAACATGTACGTTCCTTAAACTAACAAAGCCCGAACGCTTATCAACTGTTTATGAAGCGAAGAAGCTTGATATTAATTTAGCTGTTAAATAAGACTTTTCACGCAATTGGAATGTGTTCTTTTTTATTTTTTAAGATGTATCTGCCTTTGTGTCAATAAAAATTGACTCACTTGAATACTTTTATAAAACATTTCAACCAAAGCTGCTCTGTAGACTTTAGTAATGTGCTTTTGTAGATCTTATCCAACACAATTTCCCCCATTTATTGACTTTGGTTTTGAGCTAAGAGAATCCTTAAAAACATATTCATCCAGGCTGCTTGTCTTACGAAAGTATTCCGGGCTAATTATATCAAAATATTTCTCTTGGATCGATCGTTGTCAACAATGCATTTCGTACGTTATTTTCATTCAGATTCAAACAGTATTCATTCAGTATGGTATTTTATTAAAAATAACAAATTCCTGTACCAATGTGTCAACGCGTATCATTTTCAAAACGATGATACATGCACGTTTCATCGTGGGCAGTGAATGGAATACATTTCAAGAATGTTAGTGAGTTTAACAAATTACCAGTTTATTCTTCAAAGCAAATGCTACTGTCAATTTCCTTATCATCAGAAAATAAATTATAGAAATTTCAAAAGGGACATATTTCCTTTGGGAAACAATCATTGAAAGCATGTCACTCTAGGATTACAAACATCAACAAGGCCAATTATTGACACATTTGAGCACTAAGGTTATTCGATTCAGAAGTCTGAAATTTCGCCTTCATAAGATTCTTGTCCACTTTATGTGGGGCCCCGTCTTGTATGTCAGTCTCAACTAAAATATTCATTGTGACATTTTATAAAAGCAGTAGTCTTTTGTGTATATATGGATCGTGAGTCACCACGGTATCTGTGTGTGTGTGTGTGTGTGTATGGAAGGCAGGGGAGGGGAGGTTAGTGCCTAATTCTGAGCATTGACAGAACAATCAGTAAGTCTGCTATCCTGATTAGCATTGAATACGACTTTAAACGAAGGACAAACCAATTTAGCACTTTCATCGGGACAAAGAAGCAGATACCTCCAACCATTCCCTTCAAATCAGAAACAATGCATTTAATACAATGCAGGTTGTCCCGTTCGTCGTGAGTATTGAATTGAATTCAGTTCTTAATAAGCTGACTTCATTTGTGATGAATGATTATCAAATTGCTAAATTACCAGCTTGTCTTTCAAAGCACAGTTTATTGTAAATGGCTATCTCAAAAACTTGGTGGCGGTCTTGTTTTGGGAACATCCATTGTAGAAATGTCAGAGTGCATTTATCTTATAACCAAAAAAACGCAGTGGTCGATATGATTTTAAAAAACAATCCGGCAATCCAGACGAGGAGTCTTCGAGTAATTTCCTGATTTTAAGGAAATTTTGTCGTTTCTCTACCATGAACTATTTATTTCCGTCTTAGCTTTTAACTTCAAACAACGATCAATCATTTGGGTGTTTTGGAATGGCGCCCTTTCTTCTGAAGCATAGTGATATAGCACGGTGTGTGTTTCTGAATAAATCATCAATAGATGTCATATTGATGTAATGTTCAATTGTCTGATTACATGACGGCATTAACTCCTCTGATGGCGGTCAACTTCCAACAGTATACAGATACAAATTAAGTTCTCGCATTTAGAAATCTTGTGCAGTTCAGGTTGTACGAATAACCGATATGGTGTCGTACTCAGATGCTTTTGTGCATAGGGAAATTTAAAAACACGGCGACCCCTGTACATTCTACAGTGCGTTGTTTTGACTATAGCTAACGTCATATGCTGTGGCGTTAACCCTGGTTACAACAAAGAATTGATAATATTTAGGTATCCATTTTTTTACGTTCACCCCTGTATAAAAAAAGTGTATAAAAGAAGCATTCACCATATTGTGATACTGTGATAATTGAGACAGACTGAGATTTTGCGTACAATGTGGCATCTAGGGTATATGCCAATAGATATATATTTAAAAATATTTGACACACAAATTCTTCCGATATTAACATATGGGTCTGAGATATGGGGTTGCGACCCTTTGACGAGATCGAACATATACACAATTTAGCCTGCAAGATTGTTTGTTTGTTTGTTGGTTTGCTTGGGATTTAACATCGTACTCAAGGGCATTTCACGTATATGATAACGGATTGTCCACTTCACACTGTGCCTTGCCTTATTACGGTGGAAACCCGAGCTAGACAAAGTTAATAACAGCTCAAGGTATGCTTTTTATGAATATTATAAAACATGTATGGAATGTGAGCCGTACAGAAAAAGTTAATACCATAAACTACACAAATGCTTTGTGTAGACTTTGTATTGGTACTGCAGGTCTTATGATTGACATTGGAAGGGTTATGGGTGTTCCTACACAACAACGATTTTACAATTATGCAACTAAAATGCGAACGAAACACAGCATTATTTCGTTCTACTATGTCCTTGTTATGAGGATATTCAGATGAGTATCATCCACATCAATGTTAACAAAACCGATCACGGTTTTATGTATTGGTGTCTTCCCGAAAGCCCAGCACTATATTTAATTGAGCAAATTTCTGTACCATAGCAGTTTCTCTGAGAGAACAGAAATTAAGTCTGATATAATTGTATAATTTTATTTTACTGTAAATTCTTATTTACTATTGTCTTAATGCACGTATGCTATATGTTTTCTATAAATCAGAAAATATTCGGACCAATGACCTCTCATACTATTCAGACTTCAATGAACATCAATAGTGTAATACCTTTAGAGAAAGAGGGGCATTTTGGGTTTTCAAAATTTAACAAATGCATATACATGTCTACCTTGATTCTCAGTTAACAGTACTTTCGAATGGGGTTGTGTTTAAAATCTCCAGGGAAAGGGCTGAATTTTAAATTAAAAAACATTCCACACTTATCAATAGCACCCTATCTCCTCTGCGTCGTCACTTTACTGCTGAATGATCTATGGGCGTACGCATACTTTTGGTAGTGCAAAACCTGTAAGCAGATCGAATACACTGACCTGGTAGCAATAATTGTGAGGACATTGGCACCGTTATATGACAGTTCTGAGCAATCGTCGCTAAGAAAGGGCTCGTTTGACAACGTTACTGTCGACGCTGTCCTAGTTACTTTCTTTGAAAGACTAATAAAATGTGTCACAGTACAATTTACTTCAAGCCAAATATATACGTATAATTTTAATGTAGGGAAAGGCAATTTTGTTTGCCACCGGGATTCGAATATATATTTCTAAAAAGCAATCATACTAGCTCAGGGATGTAGAATAATTAAATAAATTAAATTTAAATCTTTGAATCATCTTATTCTAGAGACAATTTTATGACTATACCTTAATCTCGAGTTGTGAATTGGGTAACCTACATACATCTCAATAAAAGGTTACATAATAAGCCCTGTTAAGCTATAGTATCACACAACTTTACAGACAGAAATGTTTTGAACATCCATTTCTTATCATAATATATACTTACTATCACTGTCACTGATACAATAATTTTAAAGGATGATAGTTAAACTTCACGACAACATCTGATATAAGCAGAACAAACTCAAGTGGAAACCAAATGCGGAAAAATCAGTGTAGCATATTACGGCCATCACAAAGAGAATGCCATGAACAGAAACCGTTATTAGCGGCCTCGCATCTTTACCACACTGCTTTTATCATTTGCCTAGGTATTCGATTATCGAATTGACTAGCGTGTACCATGTTAACACATTTTGTCATAATTCTATTGGCCTAATTTTGTCTGTGAAGCCCTTCTTTGTATAAAACGTTCGATCATTTGGGTAACGATAACGCCTTGTTTGGATAAATCATTTGGACTTATCGATACAATTGAATAATGCCACATCCACTTTGTTGAAGATGGCTGCAAAAGGAAATGGTAATGGTTGAGAGGATAACGTAGAGATTTATTTAGAAGGATTGTATCTAATGACAGACATATTATTCAAACATTCGTACAGCAGTTTGGTCTGTTCAATAAGTCTAATGCAGAGTGACTCATATTTTTATTTGGACAAAGTAGTACAGAAAGCAGAGTTCATCTTCAGTCTAAGTCGATAATAGTTTATAAGAAATAACACTGAATAATGGTCACTCGGTAATCTAATAAGAGGAGAATCGCTCTGTAAACACAAAAGCTAGAATGACAATGGAAAACAGAAAACGTCATATCGTCTTTGCCTGATTAGAATCGTCCCACGAACTCCTGATAAAGCAAACAGAGCAAACCCATTGGTAAATGTGTAAAGACTTTGCTTTAAGGACTTGGAGCGCGGAACATGGACTCAAACATATATAAATATTTATTTATTAGCTTAAAAAATAATGTTACTCAAATATCATCTCACGGCATTCGACAGATAATAGCTATTTGCCAACCGGCCAAAATTGGGAATGTAGAAAACTACTTCTGCAAGTTCCCGTCGATAACAAAAGACAAATATCCTAGTTTAGCCATATTAACCAACAATATACTATATGCATAATTAACTTTTGTCCTCTTTGACAAATTAAAAAAATATGATATTAAACAACTAAACAGGCTGTTTGATATGCTCTATCTTCGTACACAATACAAGCTTTTTAGATAACTTACAAACTACTATGGGTTCGTACATTTCAAGCATTTAGATTGGCAGAAAATATTACTGTAACTTACGGGTTTATTGGAAGTGTAACCCTGTTCATGTGTTTCATAAAGAAAATATGACCTAGGAATAAATGGCAAAGTTTCGGAAATATTGTCGACAATAAATAGTACAATTATTGAACCGTTCAACACCAAGAAATAAAAAAAAATAAGATTCCTGTGACGGTGTCGTACAACAAACAATACACTAGTTGGCCTGCTCCCTTTATTAACACGTTGTTGTTTATAATACATCTGAGCTACGTATAGCCTTATTATCAACGGCTCCCGGTAGGACAGGTAGATCCCGTTCCGTTCTAATTGACTTCCGGGTACAACTTTGGAAGTCTCCCAGTTGATAATCATTAGTCATCTTGTAACAGGTGTTTTGCTGATACCAGTTAAACAGATGTACTGGACAACTGTCATATGTTAGCTGCTATTAGGGTGTAAAAAATATTGCCGTAACGAACTTTGCTTGGATCTAGGCAAAATCCCTCTGCGAAGCGGATTCGTCCAGTAAAATACTTGCATTGGACAATTGTCATATGTTATCTGCAATTGTGTTGTCGGAAATATATTTATAGTTTGAACGAAGACGGAGAAACGGAATATTCTAGTTTAAGGTGTGATTTCTCTGAACCAAGGTACCCTATGCCGGAGATGCGCGGTCAGCCACGTGTTCTAATGGAAACTCGAAATGAAACCTGTGTCCGATTAAAAAATATATATATTTATTTCAGTGTATCAAAACGTTCATTGTTATATCCAAAGTGTGGAATGATCGAACAGTGCATTGCTTTCGCCTCATTGACATGATTCAGGCCACAGTATATTTACGTAAGAAATGAAAGACTGACTTCACCCTTTGACTTGACTCACCAAATCATGTCCTACCAGGTCTTGGCAAACACATGGTAGTACACAATTTAAACGAAATATGCTACATAAGATACCCTAAGATAAATATATGAAAAAGATTGTAGAATTTAGAATTATAAGTATTAAATATTGATTTGTATGTTATTATTTTCAGCATCGAACTCGTATGTTTTTGGTGAATAATGAGAAAAAAGTTTAGGCTGACGCTATGTTGAGAACAATATCGAAATCCCTTCAGGAAGAAACATGCGTTGACTATATAATTTTTGCGATAATTATTATCTAGATTGCACAATCACAAACACCATTCACCTCTTAAATATTCAAATGAATTCAAGCATGTATATGGATCACAACGTATGTTTGTTGTTGTTGCAGTGCATACATTTACCTTGCGGTATTAGTTATGACCAACTTCAAAATGCCACCAATACACTAACACTAGTTAGTTACTTGTATACCTGTTTCTAAAGTTTACACGACTACTTGACGAGATACACAGCCATTTGTAGTCTTTTCTTAAGAAAATCAGAGCCGCTGGGAGCGGTTTGTGGTTTGTGGTAGCCAATAACTTCACGTGGTATTATAAATCTGACTCAATATTCAAAGACTAAGTGGAACATTGCCAAAGCAATTGTCATAAAAGTGTATCTACTAGCCTTTTGATGGTGGCTCCATTTATCGAAAAGTCTCCGTATCCCATAAATCCTTTTAGCTTATTGTCTCAACTCAATAGTCAGGTCACCGCTTTCTTAAGGTTTGCCAACAGTGAGAATTGTGTAGCTAGACTGGATAATAAAGGATCACTCTTGAGCGAATCAATCTAATGGAAGGCAAATTGTTTGAATACTCTTAGAATGACATAGCCCGATTGATAGTCATTATAGAGTGAATTGGACAACACTCGTTTATATTTGGTCAAACTGCTACACAAACCAGAAAGTTCGTTTAAAGGGTAAATGGATTACCATTCATTGAGAGTAGGGGCTGACCTGTGTATTACCAGTAATGGAATCATCTCGGCTGAGAATTTCTCTATACATCGGGTTGAGGACGACCGGAAGTGAGAACAGATTACACGAAATGCCACAGGGTTAGGGATGATAAGAGTCGTTCAGCAAACTTATTTACAATTGTGTGCATTGAAATATGTACCATTACAACCTAATGTAGGATTATGTTTATATGGTTGATCTAACTATGTATGTAATTCTTTGGAAGTTTCGCTACAGGTTCCTTGAATATACAACAGGAATACACTATAATAACGATAGAAAAACAACAGTTTTTGTCTCTATACACATGTATAGTAACAATCGTCATATAATTGTCATTGCAACAAGACGATGTTGCCTTCACAGACCACTATTACCAAATGACCATTCCATTAGCACGACTTACCACTTGTAGCATCTTAGATACAGGAGGTTTTTAATTCGAATAATAGGGGCCACCGGTGAAACCGTTGCTATTCTTACATCTTACTATTTGTATAGCTTTATCTGAAGATAAATTCCTTTTCTAATTACCACGAAGTGAACCACAGGGCCTCGGTACCATAGACCGTCTATGTATATAGAAAAGATAAAGGGCAGACACTCTGGTGTCGACCCACCTTGTACCGTGTTGAAATTTAACCGATTCAAGTCTACTAATCACATAAACTAAATTAATACAGCCTGTCCGTGTGAGACAAATATCTCATCTTTAAATCTTAAGCCAGAATTGTGACGTTAGATATCTATAATTTTCAAGGTTTGCTTGCAAACATAAATCTTTTACTTGTTTCTTTAATTCAGCCTACGAGCGATGTATGCGCTTAGCTGTGTTGGATAATGTCGATGGCCTAGTTCACATTATCCAATCACAGCTAAGCGCATACATCGCTCGTAGGCTGAATTAAAGAAACAAATAAAAGTTTTGTGTTTGCAAGCAAAATTTGAGAATTGTAGATCACTAACATCACAATTCTGGGTTAGGATTTGAAGATCAACTATTTGTCTCACACGGACAGGAGGTATTCATTTATTTTACGTGATTAGTGGACTTGGATCGGTTAAATTTCAACACGGTACAAGGTGGGTCGACCCCAGAGTGTCTGCCCTTTATCTTTTCTATATACATAGACGTCTCTATGGTACCGAGCCCCTGTGAAGTGAACCAGGCTTGTATTGCTTAAATCACTATGAAGATGAAATGTCGACTGAATATGTATCAACGGGTAAAACAGAATACAAACCTACATTTTACCTCCTGAAATTAAATGGTGTGAGTTCAACAATTGGCTCTGGTCATCACATTGGGTGGTTTCTACCAATCGTCGGACTTCGATTTGATTGGGGATTAAACCCGTACTTTGGTTATTTCTCTCATATGACGACGTGCCAACCCAATGGGTGATGGAGTCCACTCTCCACACCACTGGTACCAAAGAGAACACAGAACAATCACAGGACGCAAAACAGATCGGCTTCGTAATAACCCTTAGCATTGATATTGATGAGCCTCTATCGAACGGCAAACTGAATAAAAGTACACTGACTATTGTACAGGCTTTGTATCAATAGGACACTTGAGTAATGGAACTAACGCCGTTTATATACTTAAAGCCCGTCCGGCTTCGTGATGACCTTAAGCTTGGAGCTGATATTGAAGAGACTCTGTCGAACGGGAAACTGGGTAAAAGTACACCTATGTTTAAATAGGACACTTGAGTAATGGAACAAACGCCCATCTAGTCTACCAGTTAGCCCAGATCCGTCTTCTGCCCATGATATATAAATTTACGATTTATCTTAAAACGCCAATCTCGCCATGCAGTGGTATTGGGTTGTCATGGGTAGAAACTGTACACGAGCCATTTCGTAAGGCACACTGTCTAAGGCAAATCATTAATTTTTGTTATCTCATGTGCGCAAGCATCGATTTTGTTGAAAGGATCAACAAATATCATACTCTTTCTCTAGTTACGTTATTTTTTTCAGAATATTTCATCACAAAATAGTCCATTAACATAATAAATTAACATGGCAATTCATATCAGAAAACCAGCCTATAAGTACATGTAAAAGATCTAATAATGATTTTTGTATATTCACCCCCTTGTCAACCATGTAAATCCGTCAAAGTGATGTAAATGCTCGTCAAGTTTAGTTCACAATTCAGATAAAATAATATTTCGATTACCTTTTTAGACTGCAATAATTGCGAAAATCAAGCAAATAGTATATTTTAATATTTTTGATTTATATTTTACCCAAGTCATTAGTGGCGTGAATTGATTCAATTGTGCTTGTTTTTCCTCCTAACTGACATTGAATATCAATAGAGG
>JAQQZZ010152164.1:0-12521 GCA_030265115.1 Mopalia vespertina | reverse complement strand
ACATAATATAGTATATAGTATAGTATATACTATTATGTTTATTAGAAAGACGTACACTTCGGACTGAAGGCGACCTCTGGCGAAGGGTAGTTCGTTTGGACTGTTGCAATGCTGTCTTAACTAAGCACTGGAAGAAGATTAACTTTCTAACTTTACAATTTATGCATGTGTTAGTGTCGAGTATTGTTGGAATACACCGGCGTTATATAATGAAAGCACGATGTAAAAGACAAATCAATCAATCAGACTGAATCTTTTTGCGCGTTGAAAGTATCGGAAGGTTGACATTAAGGGTACCCGTGGGCGTTGTGGCCATAATGGACAGCACATGTACAAACTTTAATCTCGAGGATGTTTGTTAGATGGAGTTCAACCCCGTACTTTATAAAGTTATTACACCGTACATTGTCTTTACGATGTAATAAACAATGTCGATATTTTGGTTGAAGTTCTTGTTCTGATATAAATGGCCGTTGACGGACAGGTTATCCTTAGGATGTTGTAATTAATATTAAAATTGGGGTAAAATGCAAAATAAAATTGTCCTTAAAACTGATATCTTACCATGCGTGTCCTAAAACTGCTTGATGTTAAGCTCCTCCTAAGCATAATAACGACCTATTGGCCCATATCACGTCTAATCACCATTCCTGCCTACTACTGAATGTTCACACATGCAGACACGGTAGTGGCTATATATCTTCCGTGGTAGGAATAAGTAGCCTGTACATTATCCCGACAGCAATGTCACATAAAGCTAAGCGATTTCGGAACTTGGTTTCAAGCCCTAATTTCCAAGACATGAATCTAGCCGCACTTAATGAAATAATAAGTTTCAAATACATTTGTTTAGAAAACGTTAATAGCTGTAGCTCATATGACACATTAAATTTTCTAAAAGGGTCGAAGTAAGGCCCCGACAACTGACGTATTTTGTTTGCATTGTTGTTCATCTTGCTTTTTAAAGATATAGATATAGATACTGGACACATATTTTTTAAAGTAAATTTCCCAAAGAAAACAAATGAAAGAAACAATAGAGAATAATAACTTAACATAGAGCGAACAAAAGGCTACGTAGAACGTTAACCAAAATTTGACCAAAAATATAACTGCCATAGGCAGAATAAAAGTGATACAGTTTGATGCATAGAATTGTTGAATTGGTGTTTACACCGTACTTAAGGTAACTACCTTAATTCGAAGTACGAGTCAATAGTGGAAAGAAACAATGAGAAATACAAGACAGATCTGAGACAAGACAATAACTGAGATATTCGTATCGCCAGCATACCGCTATACACAGACAGCGACAAATGCAATCACGCCATACGGACACCCACCCATCCACCCATGGTATACGATAAACCACCCATGCACTCGTGGTATACGGACACCCGTTGATGCACTCGTGGTATACGGACACCCGTCCATGCACTCGTGATATATGGACACCGTTCATGCACTAGTGGTATACGGACACCCCTCATGCATTCGTGGCATACGGACTCCCTCCATGCACTCGTGGTATACGGACACCCTCCATGTAGTCGTGGTATACGGACACCCTCCATGTACTCGTGGTATACAAGCATTCGTGGTATACGGACACGCACCGGTGAAGTTTATAGTTTATACGGAGTGTTGGTAAACCAGTCATATATTATATGCCTGACTAATCAGGCACGGCATGTGAATACCTAACCAACCAGTCAAAGTATGCGTACGCTGACGGACAGGTCATGGCTTATTGACACTTGCGCAACAAGTCATGGGATTCTACCGGGGCCAATTCTAAGACCTGCAGAGAGTCGATTCTAAGACTTGCAGTGGGTCGATTCCAAGACCTGCAGAGGGTCGATTATAAAACTTGCAGTGGGTCGATTCCAAGACCTGCAGGTAATCGATTCCAAGACCCACAGCCGGAAGACCCCCAAGACCTGCGTCAGGTTTTTGTTTGTTTGTTTGTTTGATTGAGGTTTAACGTCGTACTCAAGGGTATTTCACTAATATGATGACGGATTGTCCATTTCACACTGTGCCTTGCTTCATTACGGTATATTTCTCCAGTGTTACATCGTGTGACTCACTCATATACCGGATGGTCGACAGACGGACTCGATCCTGTGTACGGTAAATTGGAGTAGGATTAGTAAGCACACACGCTACCACTAAGCCACGGCCCCTGCGCCAGGTAGATTCAAAGCCCTACCGGGGGTAAATCCAATACTAGATGCAGAGTTCTGTATCTCTGGTAGTCTATCATATCGTGTAGCCTTATTTCGAGATACATAGTTTGAACATTAGTGTGTAATTTCAAGTTTTTGCACAAGCCTGCTATTTTGAGTTCAGTCAAAAATTATTTATACCGTTTGGTATACTGAACTTACGGAGACATTTCATTTGTCAAGCGCGATCTTAAATCTATAGTATCCAAGGTCAAACCGCTATGTTCGTCTATCCCGCCGTGAATTCAGATTTGAAATTGTAACAGAAAGGCCAGACACTTGCATTTTTTACACACAATAAGGCAAGTTTACCTCACAAAAAGATACAGAATTGTTTGATGGGGATGTATATCTGTATCACGCCGTTAGGTTTAATAAATACACATGTAATTGCTCTCTTTTCCAAATCCGATGCAGAGCGAATACATGGTATAGGGCTCCTTGACTCTGTAGCTTAATCCAATGCCTACAAGGGACATGTGCCAGGACATACCGGGGATCGATCCCAAATCTATAAAGAGTCGATCCCAAGTCAAACGATGAAACATTTAAAGACTAGGCCATGCATACTTTGTGTTTGTCTTTATATAATGATAATGTATATTAATGCACAAGAATTACAGCTATGGCCGGTATGCAGACCTATTAGTGAAGACGTTAGTGCATTGGTTCATTAACGGACTCTGTGACCTTCGATATTCATCACGTCACAATCGCTACAAAAGTCTTACACTGGACTGGCTTACCACTTCGAGCGATTAATAAACGACACCGACTGAAACAATATATATATATTGACACAAAGATACATATCGACCTTCGTTTAAAGACGGAGGTGACATTCGCCCCTAACATAGCCAGCCACTTCCCGGTGCAGTCACGGAGCTCTGTGCCCCTTATTATATTTTATGAGCTACAACAGAAAAAAGTACCTAAAAGCAGATGTGATATTTCCAGTATTTGTACTTAATGCCTCAACCACGTACCAAATGCCCCCATTTAACTGAATGTTATACAGTGCAATCGGCTAAACCTCACGAGATTCTCGTTGCTGTGGTATCATCACGACGCTCAACCGTTAAAGATGAATAAATTTGCATCAAAATCGTACGCTTTGTTCGCCGGAAGCATTGTTATTTGCGTACGCTTTGTTCGCCGAAAGCATTGTTATTTGCGTACGCTTTGTTCGCCGGAAAAAATGTTACTTGTGTACGCTTTGTTCGCCGGAAATAAATGTTACATGTGTACGCTTTGTTCGCTGGAAGCATTGTTACGTGTATGACTTTAGAATACGCACATTTACTTTAGGAATACATTTTGTTGTGAAGCCAAAACAGATGGTTACTGTGACATCTATACACAACGAGGACTAGCTTTATCAGTTGATTGAAAGAATGCAGGTCATAATGGCGATGATCGTTTGATGTCCGAGATGATGTGCGCAGTACATATAATGAATTCCGGATGTTATGCAAGGACTTGGTTTATTTGTTTGATTGGGGTTTAACGTTGTACTTAAGGTTATTTCACTCACATGACGGCGTGCCAGGCCAATGAGTGAAGGACCACCCTCGACACCACTGGCAACAAACAAAGACGAGACAAGACAAATACAGGACAATACCAAGACATAATACTACACATCACAAACAGATCGGCTTCATGTCGCCCCTTAGTTCCGACAGTAGCAAGGACTACAAGTAGTAAAAACGGCACTTTGATTAAATTGGGAGTAAGACACCTTGCTTCATATTTTGAAATGCTGATCTGGGTCTAGTTGCTCAAAAGGCTATTGGTCTCTATCACTAGACTAAAACGCTAATAGTAGATATAGACACTCAACATGACGTGACGTCATCTATTAACGGATTAAATTTTATAGCGCGTCGAGCAACTAATACCATGAACAATAAAATTTGATTTTATCGGTATATGGAGATCTTATACCATGAGGATTAGAACGGTAATAACCCCTGGTGTCAAATGCAATGCAAGTCGCTGAAGGAGTGATTAACGATTAATATTTACATGGTGTCCACAGGTATTACACTGATATGACGGCGGTGCATTCCATCAATAGTTGAACTGTCAAGTGTCGTTTTTTTTGGTAAGTTCATATTTCTCCAGTTACATAAAGACAGCATTGTTTCGTTTCAAACAAACTGTCCTTAAGCTAGAAGGCATGTCGCTGAATTAACCGAATGCAAGTTTGAACTATATCTTATCTATATTTTGGTCTACATCTTAGCACCATGTAACGTAACGTCTGGCATGGGTCTAAACGTACCCTATCATTGCAGTACGGTCAGATAAACTAAAGAAATATTGATACAGAAACCTCAATGTGCTAAGAGCCCTATTGTTATAAAATGATTCGAGCACCGGTAACGTGAATGTTGCTACAGAGCCGTATTGAACTACAAGATCTCATTCTAACAGGTATATCGGGCAAGAAATGCGTCGACCAGCATCATGTCCTTCTGGCTGTGATTAATCATTTCGATTGGATACGACACGCTGCCACTTTCTATAAGTGACACAAGCAATACAATCGAACGATTAATTTACGTAACGGATAATTTCCTAGGACTTTTTTGTGGTGGCTTATTTTGCCATGGATGCTCCGGTAGTTGGCCGCGTGTCGTCACTTGTAAGTCTCGTTCTTTTCTACTTCACTTCCGGGTATCTCCTTCAAACACGTCCGGGTATCTCCTTCAAACACTGTGTCGCTATGTTTTGAATACCGATCTTTCATAGCGGTATTGTGTGTTGCTGTTGGGTGCAGATGTAGGACTGGAAGGGAGAATAACATCTTACTTTCTGTAAATTGATGGATTGGTGTTTAACGTCGTACTTAAGGGTATTTCACTTATATCACGGCGGTGTATTTCTTAAGAGTAAACACAACCATAATGTGAATTGTATATATAAATAGACAAACGATATACAAAAACTCTGTTGGACAATTAATGTTACTCCATAGATGACTGTATAAATACACTTCAATTATAATGTTCTTAGCCAAAGGGCTTAAGTTGCAGTTCATGCTAGAACTAGAACGAATGTTGGTGGAACCCGGAAGTAGAGTGAATTACGCAAAATGTCGCGGATTACATGACGTGACTTACACGCCCGATTGCTCATGTTGTTAAATCGTTAGTTGCTTCAGGAGTCGAAAAATACGTTACCAACCGGACATATAATACTTTGAGCATCACAGCATTTCATTCGAATGATTGATTAATTGGTGTTCACGCCGTGCTTAAGGGCATTTCACTTATATAAATGTGGTGTACTTCCAATGAGTGAACAGTAACACAACCAGTATGTGAAGTGTCCGATACAAATGCTATTTTGGAAATCTAATTTTCCTCCATAGCTGGCAGAAATATACTACAATTATTCTGCCTTTAGCCAAAAGGGCTGTATTTCATTTATACAGGACTGTGCTGGGCTATCTCTAAAGAATACCTATATCATAAACCAGCATCCCCAACTTCAGGAGTTGATGAAATACTATCATAGATAAATAAATAAACTTAAACATTAGCAAAACAGTAACATCTTTAATTACTTTTCTGTTTGATTATGGATTAACGTCGTGTGACTCACTCATATACTTGATGGTCGACAGACGGATACGCACCCGTGGACGAAAGTAGGATTAGTAGGCAGACACGCTAACCACTACGCCACGGCAGGTTATATCCTTAATTAATTGACTGATTAATTGGTGCGTAACGCCGTGTTCATGATAGCATCATACTAACACAACCATAATGAGTGAAGTGCGTCGCTCTGTTGATTGATTGGTGTTTTACGCCGTGTTTAAGGGTATTTCACGTATTGACGGCGCTGTATTCCGACAATAATGGACACTAGCACAACGAAGATGTGAAGCGTTTCCATAATTTTGGAGAATTAATTTTCCTCCAGTGCTAAGTAAAGACAGCATTGCTGGTCTTCAAAGAAGCTGCTCTTAGCCAGAGGGCCGTTGCCCAGTAGGAAAATTCCTCCAGTGCAAAGTAAAGACAGCATGACTGAACCCACAGTACACGGATCTTAGTCCGAGGGCGTAACAGTTTAAAAAATAATAGATAACAGAATGATAGGTGTCCAACAAGACAGACATCTCCCTCGTTCGCCGTCTGATATTGAAGTCAAAATAGCACTGAAAAATAAATGATGTACGCCAGAGACGAGTTAGAAAACCACTCACGTTTGTACTGGCTACGTTGCATCCGTCTGGAATATACAATATATGTGTCTACTATCAGCCAACTTAGTCCATTGCACATGTTTAACGCGAATTTCTGACGATCTGGCCTCAGCAAGAGTCAGCCACTACATGCAGTATGTATGTGATTGAACAAGAATTTGTATGTACCACGAATCTCTTTATTATCAAAGCGCATTTGTTGTATTTTGTTGGCTAAGAGCTATTGAATAAAGTCACAAAGGACTGAACAGGGTCAAATTCGCCATTGTTGCCGAATGAAAGGCAGTCGACGGTTCTCTATATAAAAGTTCTTTCGGATCATTCTTCTCTCTTGTCGGACACAACAATGTGCTTTACCGTACCGTATTATACCTCGCCAAAAACACCACTCGAAAAAGTCAATGTAAAGAGGCAGGGTATTTTGCTATTAACAATGGAGCATACTTCTAAATATGTTTTACATATTGTTTGCAAAGCTATGGGGAAGTCAATCTAAAAGGCGAATTCAAAGAAGCAATTACAAATACCAGACGATTAACTCTGCGCGCCTTTTACAAGAAGGCATTTCGGCGTCGCAAGCTTCTATACAGACTTAAATGTTGGGGCAAATAAATAGAATGCACACAAGCTATGATTCAAAGGCTCTATGAATTATATATAGAAAAACATTTAAAAAAGAGGCTAATTCATAAATTCATAAAAAGAGAAAAGCTCAACAGAAACAGGAGTGGAGTCGAAAAACACAAATAAAAGAATTCTTATCTAAAATCTCCAGGTTTTTAGAAGATATTTTACTCCAGTCCAGGAAAATAATAGCTGAATGGTGGATTTGAATAGGTAATAGAGAGAGGGGTTTAATGCAAGCGCACAATGGCCAGTCCATAGAGATCTCTCTTAACCAATAGCGCCACGAATAACTTCTGAATAGAGACCTTAATCGGCGCAGATCGGATTCTATGGTTGTCGTGCAATTGCTGGTAAAATTGTAGAACGGAATCAAAAAGACTCTGCTATTTCCCCCTGGCTTGAAAGGCGGTGTAGGGCTGTATTGTCATCCAATGTACGTCGACAATTTATGCCCCCACGGCTTGTATTCAGCATGATATTGCGGGTGGAATTTGAAACCGAGGGCTGGGAGAAAAAGCACTTTACCTACGCACGGAATTCAGAACGCCAATTTCACGTCATTTAACAAGTATGCACAGTGACAAGAATAACGCCACTAGACCGGTGTAAAATCCCAATCAAACAAACATCAGTCGAAATGAGGCTTTTACTAAATAAATCATTTCAGGCATGTCGTTTATGCAAGACAAAATCACGAATGGGCACGAGATTTGCATGTTAAACTATGTAAACATAGTCGCCTGTCAGTCAAATGTTTTGCATGGAAGTTCTCGGAGATGTATGTTTATATGAAGTTTATACCTGATTTTGTCTCCTCAAGAGCAAATGGCCGCACTAACACAATAAACGTAAAACGGTTTTCTCTAAAAGAAATTAGTGTTCCTCTACTGTGACTAGGACACGGGAGTCCTTTGATTGGGGTTTAACGTCATACTCAATAATATTTTACATAGATATCTGGGCCTACTTTCACAGAGCCTTCTTAAACTTAGGTCACCCTGGGATATAGTATTATGCTATATACCAGGGTGACCAGAGTTTTCCTCTGTCTTACACTTAGACGAATCTCTTTCACAAAACCCCCTTAGCTTAAGGTATATTTAAAGGGGGCTTAATTTTCCTCTTAAGTATCACCTTAAGTATTAAGGTCACACCTAGCGTAAGGAGGTTTTGGGAAAGTGGGCCCCGAGGTCGACATATTAGTAGGAACAGTTTAGGCCGACACGCTGACGACGGGACCTCGGCTGCCGGCAAGTAAGACTTAAAATTTCAGAACGACTGTGTTGTTTGATTGATCGCGGTTGCGTGTATATACGGCTGGAGCAGATGTCTCGACTCCGAGGGTTGTGGGTTCGATTCCTATTCGGATTGCATCCTGCAGAACTCCCTGAACTAATAGTTGGGTGAATGAACAGCCTAGGCTTAACCGAATATAGTTTGATATTGGGGTCAGGGCTAGGATAAGGTTTAGTATATTTTAACCCAGAACTGACCGATACATTGATCGATTAATACAGGTGCGCTCTATATTCACGATACAGCGTGCCGCCATTTGTTTTGGAAGAACCAGGTTCTTTTACAGATTTGTTATTTGCCAAAATACACAAGTAGATGAACAGTTTGTTTGTTTTGGGTTTAACGTCGTACACTAGGGTATTTCACTTACATGACGACGGATTGTCCACTTCACACGGTACCTTGCTTACACGCGGTGGAAACCTGGAACGAAACATCGTGAAAAGCACCCCCGTGATTGTCGGATCTACATTGGACTCCTTCATATAGCTTATCTGTTCAGGCGGAAACAACGTTGGAAACGTACGTTTTGGTGTTATTGCATTTATCTTTTATAAACATAATGCAAACTTTTTTCCCGCTCTGCCGATCCAATTCAGACAAGTCGTCCCGCCAGGTTTGTTACCCTGTTCCCATGCTCCCCTGTAGACTCCAAACCAACTGGTGCATTATTAAGGGCCTTCAACTGTGGGTTAACACAGTGGGTTGTAAGGCCGACAATCGGACTACCAGTCAGCAAAAGCATCATATCTTTTCAGCCTTTGCATGTACAACAATGCAATTTGTACACTTTAGAAATCACAATACTGGCAATTTAATACATTATGCCGAAGAAAAATAACTACCAGAAATCTAGAAGAAAATAACTTAAAAAATAAGCTTATGAAATAAAACTACAACTCACCTAAAAGTACGTACACAATAGTACCCATGCGCTAATCATTAAATTCAAGTGCCATTTAGCGGAGACTTGTTGCGTTAGCAGACATTACTAAAACAAATAAAATTGACGCCGTCTTTGCAAATGCAGAGTTTTTTTAATAGCCGCTACTTTGAACTCACTAGATCAACACCTTAACACGAACGAGTAAAATGATAAAATAAACTAATGACAACTCACCTTTCCGCGATTATCCGCTAATTTAGTGTCAGGATAGTGCATGTAATTGATTCTAAGCCACGCAAATAAATTATTTTGATGACAAGGAGATATGCTTGCTTAGACCCGACTGGTTTCCAAACGAACAGTCAGCATGGCGCAGGCGGATATTACTGAAAATTTATACCGAGGTGAATACCAACAAATAATCCTGCTGTTATGTGCATTATTTAGAATAAATTTTACATATTATTTCGGCAGTTCAAAGAAATTAACTAATAACTTGTGCGCACTATATCCCGGTGCAGAAAATACAAGTTAGAGACCCAACTTCCGGTTTATGTCCAATTCAATCACCTGCCCGTGAGAATTCACCTTATTCAGCCGTTTTTAAACTTTGACACCCATCCTCATAACCCAAGCAAGACCAGCTTGCCACTGACTTCTGAGGCGAATATTTCTTAGGTATTATGCTGTTTAACGCTGTGAAAGTTTGAATCACAGATATGTTTACATTTTGTCTTTAAAATATTAACCATTTGGGCTGCACACAGTGAATTGTTATGTCAGATTGGAATAGGTTATATATTTGCCACAACCACATTTTCAGAATAGCCAATAAAACACTAGTTTACAGGTTATCACAGAAAGGAGATAATTAGACAGTAAAGGGGGTACAATTTAACACGATGGAGCCCTGGACACAATATTCAAAGGGTTAATGAATTAAACACGAGGCCAATTAAGGCGGAAAGTAGTCCCGTATCCGGCTTTTTAAAAGTTTGTGTGACTATGATCAATGTACATGAATTTATAACTCCTGTCTTGGATTACGTGCTCATGTTTCCTTGGATATGGCCCCAAGTTTACAGTGGATATCGTGTAAACTTTGGTAAGTTTCAGTTACGCAACGGTTTGTTAAATTTTAGTTGAGTTCTAGTTTTATTTCATATAGGTATTTTTGAACGTTAATTTCTACTAGACCGCTATAATAATTTTGCTTCTGTACAGCGTAAGAAATTGCCAGTGACGTGATTTATAATGTGTCTAAATGTCATTGCTGTGCGTGCATTGGCTGAAACGATATGATGTATTTGCTGACTGGTAGTCCGATTGTCAGCCATGCTAACCCAGCGTGTTCGCCTACAGTTAATTACCCTTAACCATGCGGTCGTCATAGGTGTCCGCGACATGGAACCATGAGAAATTGGTAGCGTTTAAATCTCATCCTAAGTGGCTACTTATATGACGGCGGTGTATCCAGCAGATATTTTCGTGCATATACGCGAACATCACCGTCTAAATCTAGAGGCGTTAAGAATTTTAACCAACCTTACCAACAAAACCTAACACTATCCTCGGAGTCATCACTCCATATAGCTGGAAGACATCTACCATTAGTACAACGCTTCGTGTCAAACATATTTTAGTCAAGAAAGCCAACAATATAGGCGATTGAAAATGAGATACTTTGTCCTTTCAAACAGTTTTACAATAGCATAGAAATGGGAGAACAAATGCTCATAGACAGATATAATAGCGAGCCAAAGTCTTCACAAAGCTGCTCCACAATTCTCTTGTACTAAAATTTGATCCAACACAAAGCGTCTAATGCCGGCTTTCAAAACGTTCTTTGTGTAAAGCGCCACGAATCCCCATAGAACCTATCCTGACAAAACCATTTCTTTGGCCAAATAATAGACTATTAAAAGCCACCATATGGTGCAGAACATCGGAAATATTTGTTTGTTTGATTGATTGGGGGTTTGCACCGTACTTGATATTATTTCACTCATATGACGGCGTGTCAGCCCAATAAGTGGGTAAGCCCGATTGGGGTGAGATGACGTCATATTTCCCTAGGTGATTCTTCCTGTGCCTGAACGTTTTAAGAGGTCAACCAAAAATGGAAGTATAAACCGAAAGCGAAACATCATAACATAATGTTAAATTCTTCGACGAAGGTGTGATTTTTGATTCTGCAATTATTGGGTGACCGTCATGATTAATTCAAAAGATTAATATTAAGATATAAAAAGGTGGACCAAGCTAAAAAAGCAAAAAAAGAAGAAACATATTTATATCCAGCTACACGACAATGCATTTCAAAAACCCGTATCGAAAATTTTCAGTGCCGCTATTTTCCTGTTTACAGGGACGATTCAACAATGTATCAGTATGAGGTGTATCTAGGAAATAAATAATGAGTATATTTCAGTGCACTGAAGTTGTTTGTGGCCAAATAGACTCCCAAGCATGAATAAAATTAAAATAGCTTGTCAGTTGGCTTTTCTGAAGCGCTATCTGCCATGACGATCACGTGATTCCCCTGGCTTACCCGGCTCTGAAGCTGGGGAACTGGGTTAATTTTTTAAAAATATTTCAAAAATTAAATCGAATCCAAAACCTATCAATTTATTTACAAATTACTTTGGGGTTTTATTTGTTGAAATTGGAAAGTTCCTCCCGTGTGCGGTGGGTTTAAGACGTCACGTGCCTTAACGGTCAACCATATGTGAAATAAAATGTCGTAATATTTCAGAATGCCATTTATATGTTTGCTATACATAAACCAACCGCATATATCAACGCCATCGTGAAAAAAAAAAAAAATCACGTCGAGGAATAACCTCCTGTTTAATGAAAGTATCGCCGATTGTCAGCCGTGGTCAAATCCCACAGGTCGTGTAAGGATACCAGACCCTCATCTGAAAATTTGCCACAAGGTAAGAGGTGCGAGTTAAATTACCCACATTAACCCTGGAGTAATAGTAAAAATAAATGGCAGCAAAGCTGCCAAAAAGCTCGCCTGTTCCGCCAATTAAAAAGGGAGTGCATTCCTTTTGCCATCCAGGTAACAATGCAACATAATTTAATATGTTTGCATAAAGCATAATTAATATGGGTATAGTGAATCGATGGGACTATATCCATATCGTTTCATATTGGGTGATATTTACCCCAAATTTCAGAATAATCTGGGCCGATATTCATAAAACCCTGCTAAGCCTAGTTGACAACTATTTAGGGCATTAGCTGCCAACTAAGCCTA
>JAQQZZ010152153.1:0-12521 GCA_030265115.1 Mopalia vespertina | reverse complement strand
TCCACTGCGGACTTTTTTTTATTATTATTGGTAGTTATTATAAAGACCGTACTAGAGAAACAACTATTTAAAGCGAAGGTGTCAATGTTTGCTTAACCCTGGGAGGCCCTGTGGTCATATATGACCCCCAGCGTTTTAGGGCCAGCCTCATTCCGCCAGGTATTTTTAGATATCTAAAACACTTTTTTTTAGCCACTTTAGCCCAGTGTCCCTCATACGACCCTACTGGTCGCTGTCTACTACTGACCCCTATGGGCTAGAGATTCCTTCATCTACCAAGGGTTTATAATTTTCACGTTATTTTAAGCAGGGTTTGGTCTCCCAGGGTTAAGTCACACCTCGCTGAATCCCACCTCTAACGGTCGGTTTCTTCCCCACATGGAATATATCATAATATTAATTGTAGTTTCTCACATTTAGATAACGACTTTTTGATGTCAAGAAAATAAATGAATTGGAAATACATCGTAATGGGGAGATACGTGTTACTGAAGGGTTTACCGAGGTGTTAATCACAGTGGCGAGATTTGAAATATCCCTCGCTCCACAAACAGCTCCCGGATGTGTTTTATTATGAGCGAGTTTAACCGGCTCAACTTTAGAGTTCCCAATAAGTTCTCGAAAACCGTCACGAATCTGTTTGTTCAGGTTTCTCCAATCTCTGAAAGTGGCTCTGACGTGAGCGTGGTGTCTAGATTAGCTGTGGTCTCCGGAAGTGGCTGACGGTAGCGTGGTGTCTGGACTAGCTATGGTCTCTAGAAGTGCCAATGACGTTAGGGTGGTATCTGGATTGACTATGGTCTCTAGAAGTGGTTCTGGTGCTATCGTGGTGTTGGGATTAGCCTGGAAGTTTTAACCTTACTAATATTTGTATTTGCATATTACATGTGCCATATGTCCGAGTGAAACAAGGGATTCGGGCCATCCCTCGAACCAACTGAGCTAGAGGGGCTCACGAAACAATTAACACAAATTTTATCCAACTAAAGACTGCGAAGCTTTCTCTACGGAAAGCAGACACATGGGAAATAAAGTAAAGTATTTTTATTATCTTACTTTGTGAAATAACATTCTATAGATGAAAATGTTCACAGTAAATGAATACAAAGTGAATTGACCAGCTGACATGCAGTCAGTCATTTACTATTTATTTTATTATTGTTGTATTTATTTCAAATGATCGTATGAGAGAAACAACTGTTCAGGACGAAAGTGACAATGTTTGCGAAAGTCACATCTCACTGAATCCCACCTCTAACGGTTGCTTTCTACACCACATGGAATGGGCCAGCACACGGATTGTAGTTTCTCACCTTTAAATAAAGACTTGTTGATGTAAACAAAATAAATGAATTGGAAATGAATCACGAAAGGGAGATACGTAGTACGGAAGTCTTTGCCGAGGTGTTAACCACAGTGGCGAGAAATATCCCTCGCACCACCAACAGCGAGTTTAACCGGCTCAACTTTAGAGTTCCCAATACGTTCTAGAAAACCGTCACGAATCTGATTGTTCAGGTTTCTCCAATCATGTCGACAAACAGCCTGGTGTTACGGAAGTCTTTGCCCCTTTGTCAACCACAGTGGAAATTTTACCAACATCCCTTACAACACTACTCCCTCCTGGGTGTATTCTATTATGAGCGAGTTTAACCGGCTCAACTTTAGGCTTCCCAATACGTTCTAGAAATCCGTCGCGAATTTGTTTGTTCAGGATCCCATACACTATAGGATCCAAAATACTGTTCAAAAAAGAAATTATATCAAAAGCACGTATCATATCGAAGGTTTGTGGTATGGCTGACGAAACACTGGAAATATAAAGTCTTAAAGAATGTACGGGTAAGTGACAAATAATAAACATAGAAATCATGAGTATTGATAACTTTAAAGCTTTTTTACCTCTTTTCGTCTCTGGTTTGTAAAACTGTGTCTTTAGTGTGTTTTTAGAGAGAAAGTATAGAAGCCCAACGTACGAGACAAGAATTGTTAAAGCAGGCAAAGCGAAAACAATGGTGAAATCCAGCACAATTAAAGGAGAGTTTGTTTCTGATTCACTGTCTGGAACACCACAAACCATCTCGGTGTACATTTGTCCAAAGTCGTCTAGTACATCAACCGGTGATAATGTGAACAGAAACGAGGCTCTGAGGCCATACAGTGTGGACAAAAACCAGATAAGAGCAACAATGACAGCAGATTCTGACATGGATAATTTAGGCTTAAGAGGAAGAGCTATAGCTCTCAGTCTGTCCAAGGCGATGGCGACAAGAGAGAACGAGGCTGCTGCTGATGACATGTGGGACGCGAAGTGACAAATCTTACATATTATAATCGCCATCCACATTTCTGAAAACTGAGCAGAAATAACACCGGGAATTACAAAACACGCAATGGATATATCAGCAGTTGCAAGCGACAAAATCATCACATTGGTCGGTTTTCTCAGAATCTTGGTTTTCAAAATGGTGAGAGTGAGTGTTATATTCGTGACGAGAATCAACAGAATCAAAACGGACAGAACTGCCACGAACAAATCTGTTTTAACGGAGGGCCCAGGTTCTGGACTTGACTCAGATGAAATGTTCATGCCTTGTTCTGGCTCTTTTCTCCCGTCTGGTTTCTGCTATATGGGCTCTGGTTCAGTTCCCTGGCTGTGAGACCTTTTTCTCTCCTATTCCCGACTGTGACAGCTGTTTTCGATACCACACTGAGATATCTATCTGTTTTAGATTTCGCACTGAGAAATTACCTATCTGTTTCCGTTTCCGGACTGTCGGATTTTTCGGGTTCCGATTACTGATTGATAAATTGTTTGGTTCCGATTCAAAACTGATTTGTTTTCTTTGCGATCCGATTTTTGTTATCCTTGCGTTCCAATTACGGGCTGCGAGACTTTCCCAGTTCCAACTCCCAACCGTAAGTTCCTTTTTTGTTCCGATTGGCAATTGTGAGAACTTCTTGATTGCAGTCTGTGTTTCGTCTCGGATTTCGGCCTCTGTAACAGATTTGAATGAAAATTAAAATTTTCTGCATATAGTTCCCATGAAGTTTCTCCGATGAGAATCTCTCGAATACGCGGGTTCTCCTTCAGCTGAAAAGAAGTTTTAACGCTGCCAGTTTATAACTGGTAGCCTAACTGAGTGTTTATATCTACCAGCTACTTACTACATGGCCGCTTACTGACATATCGATCGGACTATTAGAGCAATCATTTGAAGCAGAGCACCAGCTTGACAAACAACACACCTTATTATTGTTAGCAACATCCTATAGTCCTCAATAGAATGGGGATTCTGGCGACCATTCTATAATAGAATCGATCATAATTCCTGCCCATCGAGTAACACAACCCAACAACACTATTCTCTAATAAACGTTATATAAGTGTAGTGTTAAAGATAATACGATAAAAATTGTAGCGCATTGACACTGACAAAAACATAATAGAGCATCATTCAGAAGTATAGTTATCGCTGTCCAATCTTTTCTTTGTTTTGTAACATATTTACCTAAAGGTTAGATTTTGTCTCAATATTGTGCTAAGAAATGAATTTAAGAAAGAAAAGTGCATAATGCTCTGAGTATCGTTTTGTTGAATATTATCTTATATGTCATATGTATTAAACACAAACATGTTTGGTGTGTGAACAGTACGTTGGCGGAACAGACAAGTTTCTTAAGCTTAGAGCCTACGTATGTCCATGGTGAATCTTTGTGAAGCAGTTTGCTCTTATGGTATATTTTAAATTCACACGTAACTGCGACAATTGTGCAACATCTCTGGTCTTATCCTTAAAACATTTCTAAATTAGCCCCTCGTTGCTGTTTTGTCCCTTTTTGATCAAACGGAAGCCTAATATGAAACGGCATTCGATAGCATTAGACGCCGCATGAAATATTCCGGTTTGTCCAATTGTCAGTTCTATTGTCAACAATATCTAACTAGGGGCGAGATGTGATAAAGGTTTCACTTTTTCTGTCAACCTGTCCCTCCCGGAAGTTTGTCTGATGTATCTTGGCTCATTTTCAACTTAAAATTAAAAACAATTCCGACAACAGTTTTCTATATAAGTAGATTACCACAAAACACTTCTCAAATCAGGTCAAGTGTTTTCGGGTGTGTTAAAGTTTCAGGAAATTTTAATTGACACTCTTCAACATTGAAAGGTACAATGTGTCATTGTTTAAGATCCACTACGGAAACGTATAAAAACTGGCAACAACAATACTGAATAAGCGGAAGGTTATAAAACCCTAACGAACGGAAGCCCTATAAAACAAACAAAACAAGTTGACAACATAAATAACTAGTGCAGAAGGTATATTATGACAGAGACGATGTTTATTGATCGATGATTGTTAAGTCCACATCTCTAGTAGCATTTGAAAGAGAGGTTTTCAGAACCACGCCTACGGCATCGATAAACCTAACAGTCGTTTAAGGGAGCTTTTTAATTCGTGTCTCTAGTAGGTCTTACATGTGTGTTATCATATTTCAAAGCACATGGTGGAGATGAGAGGGCCTTTAGAATAAGAGAGAGAATGCGCTATCGATCTGTTAATATTTCTGGGCACTTTACACTCAAGTAATTGATGGCCTGATATGCCTTGGGGATGTTTTACGGTGCTAATTACATCCGAACTAATCTGGTTCCGTTAATTGATTCATGTCGTTAGTTTAAAAAGCAACAACTGATTAGACGCGCCTAATTATAAGGTTTATAGTTGTAAGAGACCGTATTCTTAAAACCAATATTGCAAAAACAATACTACACTTTCATTAGATTCGCTTTGCTGAGATATTATTTTACCAAACAAAGACAATATGCATGTCAATAATCTAAAAGACCTGTTTATATCGAGAAATGATTAACATCAGCTGTTTCGCTTTTATTCTCATTTCTAAAATTTAACCTCCACTGAATAAAACACACACACAAAAGCCAAACTAAGGAAACAAAACTGGTTTGAGAGCAGTGTTTAGGCAAACAATTTAACATGTATGGTTTAAGATTAAAATAATTCCTGAGGGGGTATTTCTGTATGACAAAGTTAACATTAACTCTAGAGCAACAAATTCTATTTCAACGATGTCTGTATCGTCAGCAGTAAATGCCGACTGGCAAGAAGGCCGAGTGGCTGAGTGATCTAGATAGCCAGCATTTATTGCGCCTAACTCTGAGGATCGTGGGTCCGATTCCCAGACAGGTTTTAACCTGCAAAATTTTCTGAACTAGAGTCTGTTCAAACTAAGAAAGTGCTATCCCAAAATAACGAAAACGCTGTTAATATTTACTTTCTAAAAGACACAAAAAATAATTCAGTGCTTTTTGTAATTGGTTTCGGAAGCCTGCAACGTAGCTACTTTCACGTGGTTAATTGCTGTTCTTCTAATCCTGGATTCTATTTATCAGCGGTTTTTAATTTCTGACAATTGCGTTCCGATTCAATTCCCAATATATAGACTTATATAATTGACAGCAAAGAACAATGCGACCAGGGAATGTTACATCAACGACGATATTTATGAGAAAAGAGAAAACAAATACGACGATAATCATAAAACTTCAACCTGTGATCATATGTATAAATTGATAGAATTTGCTTGTCACTTACAAGTTCCAATGAATGGAAGTAAATCAAATGATTTGAGCGAATAAATGTTCGGTCGGTCTAAGTGGTTCTTGGTATTGAAAAATCATCAAAGGGCAATATAATGCTTTTCCTGATAGAGAATAAAAACACAGATATTCTGTGTCAAAGAAGAGCTACAGTCAGAAACGTTATATAAACTAAAACCATGTCCATGTCGATCTCAATTCAGGTGACGTGTTTCCAGGTGTATTAAAATTTCACTCGAGTTAATGTTTATTGACACACTTGAACATTGAAAAGCACAAGGTATCAATGTTGAAGATCTATTGAATATGGATATCTATATAACAACTAACAAGCATTAATAAACAAGCGGAAGGTATAAAACCCTAACGAACGGAAGCCGTAAAAACAAGAAAACGTGTTGACAACATAAATAACTAATGAAGAGGATATATAACGAGAGAGATAATGTTTATCGATCGCTTATTGCGGAGGCCAAGTCTCTAGTTATTTTTAGAAAGGAAATTTAAAAAAAAAACGACTGACCACAACGAAAAACCTAACAATCGTTTAAGTGAGCTATTTAATTCATGTCTCTAGTATGTCTTACGTGGATGTTTTCGTATTTCAAAGCAAACGCGATGGAGGCGAGAGAGCAATTAAAATGGTGATGCTCGCTCCAAGCGTCAAGACGATCGTGGTGGTGACGCCGTCCTCTTTACCATTTTATTATAAAACACAAAGGTAAAGGCCACCACCCCATGAGACTAAAGGCACGATATTTAAAACATAAACGTGACGTCTCCTTGATCAACCACACCACCAAACAGCATTCTAAATTATAATCGACTCTACTTCCTACGTGGAGCCATTGACTCTAAGATACACCCGAGCCATCTTGTTTTGCACTTCTTTTATTTTCTGGTCTGCGGCATACGTCGCCCCAAATATTGGCGCGATGGCCTGGCATAGCGTACGAGAGTTGTCTTAGTCTCGTCCACTATAGAAAATCGCGCGAGAATACGATTGCACCAAACAGCTGAATACTGACCACACATCGTCAAAGCGAGAAAGTTTTGAAGGAGCCGCACGGGTATTTGCTCGTCGACTTGAAGCAATCAATTAGCTCCGCTTTCACGCAGCCAAAGTACCCTGGGTCATCCTGTACGTATACAAAAGGAATGTATACAATCCTAACCAGCGGAAGCCGTACGTTTCAGCGTTCGGTAATCCCGCATGGTGGACATCAGCTCAGTTAAAGAGACATCTGCCGCGGTTAAATAAAATGCGTTAAACCGGAATGTTCTCATCATTTGCAACCGTAGAAAGTGTCCGGCAACCCCGCATGGTGGGCAGCATGTCAGCTTGATTAAAGAGATATATATGCCGCTGTTTATAAAATTAATTTAAAACGGAATATTCTCCTCGCTTGCAAACGTAGAAAACATATCTAATATTCCTCGCCAACAAAGCTGTTAACAGAAACGAGCCATCGTCCAATCTCCACAACGTTGTTCATGTCGCCAGCGCACTGCAACGCCTGGAACACTTGCGTAAAAAAACAAAACAGTAAAACTTTTCCCATCACACGTTGGATTATGGGGATACGGCGCCTGACGATTGATGGGAAACGAGACGTACAAGGTCTATTTAAATCAACGACGCCTCCCTCTCTCAGCGCAACGGAACTATAGTTGTTTTCCTACGCCTTCGGTCATGGGTGCAAAGGTGACTCACTGCATGGTGGTTCACCCAGTGGTGATACCAAACCCTCGCCCCTCTGTTCTACAGCTGATAACAAAACAGTCTTGCACAAGAGCGTTCCGCGTCTGTTTTCTTTTAATCAAGTGAGACATAGACCTAATGATATATTAAAGTATGTTTTAATTGGTTAAGTGATTTATTTTTTATCTTGAGAAAGGCATCAGCCCCCAGCATGAGGCTGAAATCTCGTTAGACCGATTTTAAATGTTTTACTAGGCAAAGCATAGATGTTCGAGATTTTATTTTTTTAAGAATGATAATTGTTGTGAGCGAGCATCAGAAAACTGCAGAGAACTACATTTACGGTTCTGAAACGCCATCTTGCAACGAAGTACAGAACGTCGAAACAAAGTCTTGACGTTAAAAAAAGGAGTTATACAAGCTATACATCGGGTCAAATGAATCTTCGCTAGCCAAGACTTTTATTCAGAGCTACTGCACAATACAACCCTTGGCGAATCGAGCGCATTTAACCAGAATTATAGCTACACCTCCAGTCGGATAAAGTTACCAAGGTTCGAGTTAAAACGCTGATAACTTATGTTGAATGTCATAATCAAGGTTTAATAATTGGCATATATAGGCCCCTTTGGAGATTTGATGTATGTAGGAGTGGGCGGGTAAAATTGAAAATATTTACAAAGTTTACCGATGTTGCGACAGCAGGGTAATGTAATATGGTGGCTGGGACGTGGCGGGGGCGAGAATGTCGCTAACGCGTTCAATTATCGACGTTCTCGTCATCGATCTCGTCCTCGCAAAGGTCGCGACAAGAGACAGGAGAGATTACTTTAAAAAATGTATTGTCATTCTGATCACTTAAAAAACGTGAACACAAAACAATGCCCATATAGCTTTAACTTCTTTGTTTTCTCAGGACCGTCTGACAGTCACGCCTATAGCTGCTCTTGACCACTTCCAGTGATCTGCAGAATCCTGCGTTATGATCATGCTAGATTTCTCGAACTCCACATGGGCGCTGCCATCTTTGAACTATTTAGCTATTTATGCTACAGGTATTTTCAGATATGGTTTGAAATATACATACTAAATATTCCACTCTTTTTCTTGGCAAATAATGTCCCAAATATTGGCGGACATTCACGCGGCGATGGCCCGGCACCCCATACTGGGATCGTCTAAGTCTCGTCCACTATAGAAACTCTCGCAAAAACACAATTGCATAAATGGTTACAGAGACTGAAAATAGACTAATCCAATACATTATTAAAAGTGTAGGGTGTTGCGGAGCCACATTTATATGTTACCAAACACAAGTTTTCAAATATCCACCTTAACAGAAAGTAGTTTTGACACCATTTTCGGAGTATTGTGATTCCCTTTTCTCTCTCCACAAACTCGGTCGCCTCATTGACTCTGAAGTTAACGTAAGATGTCGCTTCGTGGTAACAGAAATATCAATTCGTAAAAAAATTATTGTCCAGTAAAATAATCGGGGGTGTAACGCATTTTGCAACCATCAAGTATCATCTAGCTTTTCAACGCAGACGGCAACTTTGGGATAAACCAACGCCATTACGTCCTTCTCAGGAAGTCACGCGGCAGAGATCTTCAACTACAAAAAAAAATCAGAATATGTGTCATTTGGGTAAAAATAAAATGTTTGATTAAAGAACAAATAAATTTGCTAGTATCTTATAAAAAGGAATTGCATTGATCTACAGCTAAATGACATAATAGCATATCCCTGTGTATTTATACAACTGTAACTTGTCTGACGACGATTGCTCAATTTTTGATAATTTACCGAATATCACTACATTCAAAATCGTCGGTAAGTCGGTGACGGTTTTAATCAAATGCATTGACTCCAAAGTTAACGTTAAAGGTCGCTCCCGGTAACATAAATATTATTTCGTAAATAATCAACGACTATCGAGTTAAATTATCGGGGGTGTAACGTTCTGAACAGCTGTCGCTAACCTCCACATCTCAATTGTTCTCGGAACGACTATAAATTAAAGCCGGTAACTCGACTAATTTTGACATATTCTAGTCTGTCAATTCCGATCGGATGACAGGGACTGTGCTAATTAAGAGCATGGGAAATATAATTGACATTTATTGCACACTGGCGTTCTGTTCGGGACATATAATTGTGACGATAACATGCTGTTAATTAATTAATTAATAATACAGCTAACAAGAGTTAATACATTGTTATACTTATATAACATACATCCGCACAACAAATTATGCTGGTGTTGTCTGGTACTGACAAACAGCTTTCCGAGGTACGTATGTACTGAATAGCTGGGCTAGTGTGTATTGTTTGGGGCGTCATACTCCGGTCAACACGCCTTTGGTGTCCAACATCCAACTGTGAAAAATGTTTTAAATCTTCAGAATATCCTTACTAACATATTTAAATGCTTTGTGCTGGTCATTTTAGGTATAGGACGATGATACAATGACTTAGGTGCCGGTATATCGTGGTCCTTATCATGCATCTTCCCGAAGCAAGGCGGAACAGAAGATCGTCTCATTGAGCCTCTAATCCTTTCCTACCTTGCCTTCGTAGAAAAACCCTGAGTTAGCTCGAGTCTACCCAATCAGGTTGGAGCTTCGATTTGATGATAAACAAAGGATGACAACTAGGCCATGTATGTAATATACACGTACAATCTGAGTCACATTAACGTTTGTTGTAGACTTTGATGTGTAAACGACTTTTTGATTAGCTGCTTGTTTCTGAAATAGTCCAATTCAACTCTTGCCACGTTTTTGCCGTGAATTGCAGCAAGGGTTGGATTTGTTAAATAAATACACTAATGAGAAATTTGTTATATACAAAACATCGACATATTTTTAAATTAACATAAGACATGTTAACTTGATAAATGTATGGAAATGATCTTAATCTTGAGTTGTTATGGGTAGCTTACAGATATATCTCGAGAGAAAATAATGGCCATTAACATGGTATATATAAAGTGTGTGACAAATACGTAGCAAACAAGATATTTCGTATGGGTTCAGAATAAGTCAACCTAAAAACTGGTATTTCAGAGAACTAACATTAACCAATGAATATATCCGTTAAAGAGAATGAAATATCAAATTTTTAGGTAAATTCAGATAACGAAAGCACATGCGGGTAGCATTAACATTCAAAACATAATGCTTCATAATGCTGTGTGCATAATACGCCCTATAACAGTACACGGGACATAGTTTGGGATAATTGCCAACAGTTCAATTTAAAAAAAAAATCCTACGCTATGTTCACTGTTTCAGTCTCTTGAAGAAGCATTTCGACAACTGTGATAAGACAACAAACCAATATGTTATCAACAACACCGCACCCCACCCACATTTAGCACGGGTGGGGGAGGAGCTTCTAGATTTAGGAGAATGCATGTCTCAAGGGAACATACTCAAAGCCTGGGAACATTATGTATGTGTAAATGTTTCGAAAATTTAGATACTCCGCATAACATGTATGTAAACTAATGGAAGATTCAATAATAACTTTACAAGTTTACAAAATTGATATATTATTGAACAATAGAAAGCGTTTTTGGGTAAATATTTCTCAATGCAATTATACTACAGCACCAAATAAAATAGATTCTCTAGTAGATTTACCCTTGAAATGAAAAGGTGTGGGGTTTTTTTTTGTTGAACAGTTTAAGTTGACTTTTTTGGCTGTTGCATAAACACAAATATATATTTATTCCATGTAGAATCTGCCAAAATTCGAAGTTTCAGAAACTGGGATTTAACAATTGGCCAACTATTCAGTCCAAATGTGATCCTATTCCAAAAATATGTATTAAGTAAAGTCATATGTACTGAGGCCCGTTTCACAAAACGATCTTAGATTACGCAAAACGTAATTGCCATGACGACCAGCGTTGAAGACACAGTGTTGCCATGACAGTTACGTTAAACGTTAGCTTAGATCGCTTTGTGAAACGAGCCCCAGATAGTTTGTGCTACACATCAACTTATGACAAAATACAGTGGGGAGCCTCGTCTGCTCTAAAATCTAATTAAACTCCAACACATTTACAATAACTCTGTATGTCTATATGCTCACTGAGCAAATACATTATACTCAAATTTAGCTATTTTTAATCATAATTCCTAACTTATATAATTAAAAGTTTGACAGTTTTATTGTAAAATTGAAAGGAATAAAAACGTTGTCTGTTTCGGTCCTCCAGCAAGACCTTATAAAACTTGCGCCTGTATATCTTAGGAGATGCGTACGGTCTCAAACAACAGAGCCAATTTCTGCTTAAGACTCTTTCCTCAACAAGTTTTATAACAAACACGTTATTAAGCAAAATCGATTTTTAGCCTTGTTTAATGTGGTATAAATTGAACCTTGAATACCATAATGATTTATCCAGTGGGATGTCGATAAGAATTATATACGAACCGTGAATATACTGAAGAATGACGTTATTTCTGCCAGTGTGTTGCTTGTGTCGATGTGATGGTTGTTTCAATGAGTTGGTTTGGTCATTGTGTTATATCAGCTTGCTGTATAAGTGGATCTTCGCCTAGAAATATTCTATTTCGCTCTAACAATAAATGGCGGTGAACTGATCGATGTTTAATTATACCTTTAATACTGCCAGTTCCAAGTATAATCCTACTTCGATTTGTGGCGTCCACGGGTTCGAGTCAGTCTGTCGGCCAGCATGTATATGAGTGAGGCACACGATGTGGCTTCGGCAATCGCGGAGTGGTTTTATGAGGTTTACTCCCGGTTTTCCACCGGTTTTAAGCAAGAAAGTGTGAAATGGACAATCCGTCGTCACGACAGATAAGTGATATACCCATGAGTGCGACGTTAAACCCCAATCAAGCAAACATACCTTGTAAGTACGGTTTGTGTAGAGTTATGATACGCAGCAGGTACGATTGCAACGTTAAGCAATATTTGTTAAACAGAAAAGACGTTTCCAGGAAACCTGATAAATAAGTTCAGAACTATATAAACTCAGTCAAAAAAGAAACTTCACACTCGTTTGGATGTCGATATAAGTTGAACATACAAGAAAAGTGGTTTTAAATAATGATTAAATTCCATTTTGCACCCATTATGGACGGTGTACCATAAAAATCATGTTCATAATGTAACCAGTTCCACCGGAAATGCTACGGAAATGTAAGAGAGTAAA
>JAQQZZ010152152.1:0-26646 GCA_030265115.1 Mopalia vespertina | reverse complement strand
GGATATTTGACTTATATGACGACGGGGTATTCCAACAATAATTGACACTAGCACAACCAAGATGTGAAGTGTTTCATAATGTTGGAAAGTTAATTTTCCTCCAGTGTAAAGACAGCATTGCTAGGGGCCTACTTCTCAAATAGACTGCCCGTAGTTTTAGTGCTTGTAACAATGGATCAATAGTACAGGCCTTAGATCTTTGGAGGAACGGACCGAACGTGGCATTTCCAGGGTTAATCAAGCTCATTTTAGGAGGATCGATTGATCTTTTACTGATTTTGACATATTTTGTCAACTCAGACATCAGATGCAGTTGGTATTATAAAGTAATTGTGCATAAACTTTAAATTTATGTTCAAAAAGTTGCGGTTTCTGTTTTATAATATTTTGCACAGATATTGTTGTATGAGTTCTTATTACAACTTATTATTATTTTGTATAATTCTAACTTTTCACTCATAGAATAGGTTGTAATACAATATCAATTTTCTAATTCGACAATCAATAACCACATTAATTTCCTATTGCTGTTAATAATTCACAAAGTTTTATGTAGCCGCCATGATATGTGTTCAAAATATGCATCATATACCACCAAATTGGATTGACAACACGAAGTCGTCCTCTAACATGATCTCTTCAGAAATCTCACTCAAATTTGATCAATGAGATCTTCTTCCAGGACCTCATGAGATTCTCCTCTACTATCGCCACAAGAATTTTACATCTACCATGATCACATGATATTATCCTCTGAAATGGGTACAATCGTTTTTTACTCTACCATGATAACACGAGATTATCCTGTACCATTATCACATGAAGCTTTCTATTACTATGATCACATGGGGTTTTTCTCTACCGTAGTCACACGAGGTTTTTCTTTAACATGATCACTTTGGGTTTCCTCTGCCATGGACACATAGGATTTTCCTCTATTATGTTCACATATGTTTTTCCTCTTTTATTGACACATTGGGTTTTCCTCAACTATGATCACATGGGGTTTTCCTCTACCATGGACACATGGGGTTTTCCTCTACTATGATAACACGAGATTTTCCTCTACTGTGATCACATTGGGTTTTCACCTATCTTGATCACATGCGGTTTTCCTCTAACATGATCATATGTGGTTTTCTTCGACAATGATCACACTAGGGTTTCCTCCACTATAGCCACATGACGTTTTCCTCTAACATGATCACATGAGGTTTTCCTCTAACATGATCATATTGTGTTTTCACCTAACATGATCTCATGCGGTTTTCCTCTAACATGATCCCATGGGGTTTTCCTTTAACGTGATCACATTGGGTTTTCCTTTACAATGATCACATTGGGGTTTCCTTTACAATGATCACATTGGGGTTTCATTTAAAATGATCACATTGGGGTTTCCTCCACCATAACCACACGACGTTTTCCTCTAACAGGATCACATGAGGTTTTCCTCTAACATGATCATATTGTGTTTTCACGTTACATGATCACATGCGATTTTCCTCTAACATTTTCACATTGGGGTTCCCTTTACAATGATCACATGACGTTTTCCTCTAACATGATCACATTTGGGATTTCTCTAACATGATCACATTAGGTCTTCATTTAACATGATCACATGAGGTTTTCTTCTACCATAACCACACGAGGTCTTAATCTAACACTATTATATGAGGTTTTCCTCTACCATAACCACACGAGGTCTTCATCTAACATGATCACATGATGTTTTCTTCTACCATAACCACACGAGGTCTTCATCTAACATGATCACATGAGGTTTTCCTCTACCATAACCACACGAGGTCTTCATCTAACATGATCATATTAGGGTTTCCTCTACCATAATCACACAAAGTCTTCATCTAAGATAATCACATGTGGTTTTTCTTTAACATGATCACATATGGTTTTTCTCTAACATGATCACATCTGGGATTTTTCTAACATAACCACACGAGGTCTTCATCTATCATGGTCACATGAGGTTTTTAACCTAGGGTATGTTTAAACCCGGTTAAACCGATGGGGGTGTCTCATATTAAGCGTGGCTCACTAGTCGGATAAAATTAGGAGAAACAGCAATGTGAATTGTATCCGACAAATAGGAACAAACTTGGCACAAGGGCCCGTTTTCCAAAGCGATCTTGGCTTACGTAATTACCATGACGAGTATTGAAGACATAGTGTTTCCATGACAGTTACGTTCAACGTAAGCTAAGATCGCTTTGTGAAACGAGCACCTGGTACTTAAATCTTTAGGGTACTGATATTCGAGATAATCCTAAATGTCGCTTGTGTATCTTAATATAGTACAGTGAACACAAAGTACATCTTTTTTTCTCTCTGATCATATAATAAAGGAATACTAGTTCACAAATCGACAATCTATAGACGTTTCGAAAAAAGACAAGCTGATCGAGATTTGAGAACTTACAGTTCAAGCTGGAGACGAAAAAAGCTCAACATCAAGTTACTTATTTATTAATACGTTTATTCTTGTGTTGTTGTCAAGTCAGAAGTGTTGCTGTGAATTCCAGCCATGTATGCCATGTAAGATAAAACCTGAACTGTTAGTTTTCCTTTATGTATACATTTTCTTATTGTTTAAACTTATTAAGCATTTAAAATTATGTATACATGTAGCATGTTTATAGCTGGACTTCCTCCCTTTAATAAGTGAAAATCTAAAAGATAGTTCATTTGTTCTGTTTGTTATCTCCTCAGTTTTGCGTAATTCCCAAGTTATCTCGCCTAACCTGTGCTCACTGGACGCAGTTGGGTTTGGTGGTCAAGACTCAGCTAACACAATCTCTCCATGTCGTTTTAATGGACCCGTAACCGATATCGTTTACATTATAATGACCCTAACAGTTGCATCCTATTACTAAGTATGGGTTTTACCAAGGAGCGCTTCAAAGGCGCTTATTCTTCCTGGATTAATAATTTAATAACAGTATGATGAAGAGGGAAGTCTTTTGTTTAACACGTCACAATCCTGACAAATGAGATAGGATTATCCAGACACGGTTAGCATGTCTTAAAAACACCGTGGATTTTACAGACGGCTCATTTTGTCGACCAAAGTTGAATACATGTGTACTACTTTTGAACATATCTTATCTGGAGTTCCACATTCTGTAAATTAAATCGTCTCACTTTGCATATTTCATATTAAGCCTTATCAACGATCACTAATATACGAAAATAGGAAATCTGCAATAAAACAATAAAAAAAAGATAACTAATCAGAGAAATTGTGGGGATGTTGTAGGAATAGTTTCCATCTGGACGATTGCCGGGGTAATATGCCACAGAGAACATTGTCTCAGAACACATAACAATGACGGAAAACGTCACCCTTATAATTGATGGTACGTTAGGGAATTCCAGATAGCCGTGTAGTTTGAATATCAGGCTGTTCTGGGAGTCAGTGTTTCTGTGTGATTTTCCTTGTCCTTTCTATTCACGGGGGTGTTGGGAGATGCTGGCACTGATACTGTCTGTATACGTGTGGAGAGACGCTGAGTTAATGTTACTCGCTTCAACTGATTAGACCAACATCTTTTGGGAATGGTACCAGAGCTAATAAGAACCGTGCTAATTATCAAATCAACGACAGATATTAAACAATTGAACACTGGCACCTTGGGGCCCTCTAATACAAAGCTCAACTGTCCAGCGAAACGCCAATCTGCCTTCGAAAAAATCTAATTGTGAATTTAGAGTGAAGTTGACAAGAGGCCACATTCATTGTATGATCTCTTTGGAGGAGGTGATCTTCCAATGGGATGATATGATTAGCATTGGACCAGGTTACGGCCAGATATTCTTCAGCTTTATTCCAGTTATCACAGTTTGACCAACAGTACTCTCCCTGTCCTATTGGCTATGAACATAAGGTCAGGGGTCGTGACATGTCCACTCAATCATCAGCTAACAATCCAATGGTTCACAGGCTTACCACATCCTACCAAAAAAGTCTTCCTTAAAGTTACCCCCACCCACCCACACCTCCTCCCCTTTCTCTTTCTCTATCTTATAAAGTTTTCCTGCTACATCGATGTGGGCCTAAATGAATAAATTAACTTTACATATGTAATATCCTGCTTCGAACGTGATGGAACTGGTCATATATTTACAAAGTGAAAATAAATATCAACAATATCTATATAACTGAATTATGTATGAAATAATGGACAAAACATACATGGAATTGTAAAATTCACAGTATTTATTGAACGATTTAGGAAAGGCATGTAGTTCTTTGAGGTTTGTTATTCCAAGCCGAAAGTTGACAGTGATATCTAGACGGAGAAATGAGGGTACTGAAATAAAAATATGATAACGCGTTCCGCATCTGTCCTAGCGCCCTATCTTTGCTGGGCCACACAAATTAGAAACGACCATGTCTCTTCTTTCGTGTTTTATCATACATTGGAGTTTGTTTACCTCTATATGCAGGGAACGCATAGCCGCAAATTTGTTGGGAATATCTGCTAATATTTCCAGTACCTGCGGAGAATGACAATGTTGTGTTGTTCGAAGGTAGTGGTTGATCCTGTAAACCACATAGCTATAGTTCAAATATAAATATACAGTTTAATTGTGCATTTAGTACGTAGATGAAAATACTCAAAATATAAGCACAAATTGCTTCAGTGACGGATATATATAGTATATGCAGGTTCCATCTATATGGGACACACATGTAAATATCACATCAGACAAATAAATAGGAATTAAACGTACAGTGCGTGATACGTGACGCTCGAGTTGTCTCAGGTCGGACTTCTGTATCAATCGAGCTCGAAGAGCACTACGACCTGAGACAACGAGAGCTGATACAACGATACGTAACACCCACTTTAAATTTAATCTCGTTATCATATACTTTCAATGTTTCTTGAAAAGTTCGATTGCTGGGGCAAGTTTGACAAACTTTCAGCGAGGATTGCTTGGCAGAGGCAAAGTCCCAGATTTAACATAGTCCAATATTTAATTATGAAATCATATAATAAAACGGGCAGTTTAAGTTTCCCTTTTTTAAACCTATAAAACTACAATCATGATTATATGATCTAAGTATTAAGTTAGATTGTTTGATGGTGGATGTATTCTGTTTTGTTCATTATAATTTGACATTTTAATCAACGATGAAGAATCGAGCAAGAAAAACAGAGCATACAGTCAATATTTAACAGATTATAACAGTAAAAATACAAAAAGCGAGAAAACTATCAGAGTATAACATTAATTACAGGTGTTCGTTGACGTTAAGGCCATATTTAATTAATCGTAGTTTTAGCCCAGTGTCCAGCAAAACATATACCGTGACGATTTCTTCTCTACATGTTATTCATACAGTTGGTCATGTTTTGGTAATGCATATTGGGGTCCAAGGCAGATAACTATAATACAGTGTCACGGCGTTCTGATATCAGGATTTATCAGGTTGCCATAATGTGACGCGGAATTGGAAACCAACGTAGTTCGTATTTAATATTATTGAGGTGTGCTCATCCAGCAGAGGACAGTGTCAACCTCAATAGTTTTTTGGCAGAAGAGTTTTCACCTTTGATGCTGTTATTTTTTTAACTGCCACAAAAACTATAAAGCTCCAGTTGATTATCGAAAAAACTCACCACAAAAATATTCACTGTTGATGTGATTTCGTATTTAACGCAAAACTACCTAATTTCGTGTGATCCTGGTGGCCAACTTATCATAGACGGGGCGCAGCTACAGTCCTTTAAGGGAGATAACTCGTGCTTGTCCTGACTTGTAGACTGTTTTGGGGTGTCTTCCAGGACTCAGAAAACTGAAAACAGAATAGAAAAGGAGTTAGTGTTGAGTGTTCCAAATTGGAGGAATTAATTATTCTCCAACTGGACATAGAAACATATGGATATATAAATGACACTAAAACGTTTTCTATTTATTCTCTCTTTTCTGTCTCTCTTTCAAATTGACTACACAAGGTCAACAGGTACATTAGAACACACTACAAAGTTAATGTCAGTAGAAATATAGCAATGATATCAAGAGCGAATTTCGCTCTATACAGGAAGTTCATTACCTGAACAAATCGTCTGTAACATTTACGGTAATTTACAAATGCCAACTTTCATTTTGTGGATAGTAAGCTTTTAAACTTCAAACTATAGATGTTAATTGAAACAGGACGGCTGTTCGCCACAAAAAGTTAGCTTATAAATGTCATATTTATGCAAAAAATGTCCAATGTAATTTGCTTAACAATGTCCCTGTTTAAGATCGGCTGAATTTCACAAAATTAATATGAAATCATTATTTCATATATTCAACAGTGAACCGGATTATTGGTAAAATACAAAGTGTAAACGTGACTCTATGACAATACACAGCGAAGTTTAAATACCATAAATAATGCTCGACTTCAATAATTCTGTAAAGGAGCATTATATACTCGAGCAAAATATAAGGTACTATTTCTACCAATTAAAATATCAAAATATTAAAATATCAATCAAAATATCAATATCAATCTATTATCAATCAATCAATATCAATCAATATCAATATAAATCAATATCAATATAAATCAATATCAATCAATCAATATTAATCAATATCAATCAATATCAACCAATCAACATCAATCAATCAATATCAATCAATATCAATATGAATCAATCAATATTTAGCAATATCAATATGAATCAAAATATATGGTACTATTCTATGTACACTAATAATCAGGAAGGCTTCTATCATTAGCTGTGAACATGACGTCTGCGTCTGCTCTCTTTAATTCCAAGACTGTTACGGTTATGATGAATATATAAGAAGTATTGAGTTAACAGTCTTACATAGAGGATCTCTAATGAGTGAAGCAGGAGATATCAATTTATGAAACGAGGGTTAATTTTCCTTTATTCCTAGACTCTAGTGAGGAAAATTACTACCAGAATTTCCTAAATTTGATATCCGGGTCACGAATTTGAGATTCTATATATCCCATAAATGCCTTTTTTGTAGTAATTTTAATCAGAAATCAATGTATATTTTCGCTTCGCTGTCGAGAGAGAAACGAGAAGCGCGCATTGGTACATACACATCTGGGTCAGTGTAAAGCGTCCATCGGAGTGATCAGGCCCGCGTAACAGAAAACAGTGGCGGTTGAACTGTAATATGTATTTAGCTGAAATATGCTAGAAAGGTACAAAAATTAGTTTTAATTCCAGTCAATATCTAACAAGTAGTCCTGACCCATTAACAAAGCGTTAAAAAGACATTTGAACACTTCCAAACACGTCGAACTGTGTCGTGACGAGCGTAGATGCAGAGTTCTATATCTCTGATCGCCTATCATAATCATGTAGCCGTATCTAGATATACAGGGTTTGGGAGCTCATAACCGTGTAATTTTAAGTTTTTACACTTACCGACTTTTATGTATTCAATTAACTACTGTCCAATCATGTTTTGTAATGTGAACGCTGTCATACATTTTGTATGTCAATTGCGACCTTAAATCGCCCAGAAGCTGCGTTTAAAAAAGTGGAACATCGCGGTCCAAGTACATGTTGTCATGCCGCCATAATCTTTCTTCACAAACTTGATTTTCTGTGAAAATGGTCTTCTGGGTAATCTACCATTATGCAAATAGCCTCCCTTTCGATATAGGCCTATATGTAGTCAACAAAGATTTATTCTTACAACTCTCCATGATCTACTAGCTGAACGGACATTTATTTCTCGTTATACAACTTATTCAAAACAGATAACAACCTGAGCCGATGACACCTCAAAAGGACAGAGCACTAGTCGCGCGCCTTTCAAATAAAACGTTTTAAACTTTCCGTATGATTTGAAGGCCGAACAAACGACAACACTGGTGCATTTGAATATTCATGTTTCTCTAAGTGTCTCATGACCACGTGATACGCTTGGCCTGCTGGGATAGAAACATGACTGTCATGGATGTCAATTCGACTTCTTGGTTGAAGAGTTTTAGAAATTGTTGCAGTAGGGAGAGTAAAATACATCTTTAACACTTAGAAGAAGCACACCGAATGCAAGAAAACACACAGAATTTATTTGATGGGGATATAAACCTGTAAATGGCCTGTAAGTGTACTAAATTCACTATTTAGGGTTTCTTCAAATTCTACTGTAGGGCAATTACACGATTGGAAGCGCTCAAGCTCAGTACATACATACATACATACATACATACATACATACATACATACATACATCTTCATTGGGTTAGAATTCCTTTGTGAAATAAAATAGGCCGTGCAAGTTGTAGCATTTCATTGGTTAAATTGTATCAATGAACAGAAAGTGACCGATCAGAGCGTGGGGAAGCTGTGTCACACACGTGGAGATATGAAACAAATATTACATGGCTGTATTACACTGACGTTTACTAATTTATGGGGAAATCAAAGTTATCTCATTATGATAAATGTGCAATACATCAATATGCCATTATTTAAAATGTTTGCACATGGGAATCTTAAGTGGAGTTGATACTCTTTATTCCAACATGGCCGTAGTCACAGCTAACCGGGAAAGAATTTATCAGTATGGGTGTACGGTTGATATCAGTGATCAATAGAATACTTGACAGTTTACTTTGAAATCCATAAATATTGATATAGGTCGAACAGTTGTGTCTCTTGTCTCCTCCTTCCCGAAATAGTCGACCAATATTTATGTTTTTCAAACTTCACTCTGTATACAATTCTTATAGATAACGCGAGAACTATCACATTAAGTAGATTAACAAAATAATCCCTTTCGATCAATAGTGTTATGGAAATGCCGCTGTATATTATATAAACGCTAAACAATCAATCAATATTAATTTACGAAAATACAATCTTTATTTTCAACAAAGCCCTTCATCCAGAACAAAATGTCATTGTTGTTGCAAAACCCTTTGTATATGTATATAATATATCAATGTATCTTCATGTGTTTATTAAGATAAACCATAGCCACTAGCCCAGTGATATATCATACACATATCTGCTGAATTCATGGTCACCGTCAGTGATATATCATACACATATCTGTTGAATTCATGGTCACCGTCAGTGATATATCATACACATATCTGCTGAATTCATGGTCACCGTCAGTGATATATCATACACATATCTGCTGAATTCATGGTCACCCTCAAATGTAATCAACATACCAATAGATTCACTACTATCGTAATGCTAATACAAGTCCTCAACAATAACCAAAGAATAATGACGATGATGACTGGACGAACTTTGATATTTCTGCGGGATTTAGGACAACCTTTGGACAACCTACCAGTCACAATTTGACATCTGGTAAGCGAATAAATTTACCAAAATCGCTGGAGTTGACATGATATGTAAATATGAAGCCTAGCAGTGGCTAACTGACCGCCCTTACAGTCCTATACTAATATATTCCTGAGTGGCATATGTCCACAGGAAATACGGCCAAACAACATATACATCAAATTGGCCAACTAATTACACAGATGGCTAAATTCTCACTTATAGGAAAAGTCAGAACACGTACAAAAATTATGGAACTTGACACTCCAGTTAAGGTACAATACTTTTTTAAACAAATTGTAAGATACGTTTTCATGACACGACCGGAGATTCCGCCATAAATCGACTGCTTAAAAAATGGTCTTGATTCTTTAGAATATCTTTACCAAAATAACTTTGTGTGGAGTGCAATGATTACAGCACGAACAAGCAACATTGGCCTGTAAGGCTTTGTAATTCATCCCATGACTTCGTCAACAGAGACATTATTGGACCGCGTATACATGTATTTGTATATGGACACAATCATGTCTTTTCTTCAATTCACCTAACGTCTGACTTTAACTAAATGTGGAGATTAACACATCTTCAGCATTCTACTATGTAACTCTTAAATTTAAAATTAAAAACTAAAATGAAGAGTGGTCTTGTTTGATTGTGGTTAAAGACTAGACAATCACAATATATAGAACCTAGACGTGAAACAAATCGATTTCATGTTGCCCCTTACCTCCGAGATTACTAGGGCAAACAATACGCTCCCTGCAACTACCCGCTGTTCGTATTTCACGTTATCCGCGTTATGCCGAAGCATTCTGCTTTTCTTTTAGCTGTATGAAGTTTACATCCTATAGAAACACACGTTAAGTCTGTAATTAGTTAGACATCATTAATGTTTTCTGAAAATGAGTGGTCTGATTTCCCTGTAAACTCCGGACAGCGAGAGTTATCGGTGAACGCTGGTAGTGTAAGGCTTCTGTAAACACAGCGAGGTTTATCGCTGAACTTTGTTAGTTTAAGGCTTCTGTAAACACAGCGAGGGTTATCGGTAAACTTTGGTCGTTTAAAGTTTCTGTTAACACAGCGAGAGTTATCGGTGAACTTTGGTTGTTTAAGTCTTCTGTAAACACCGTGAGGGTTATCGATGAACTTTGGTCATTTAAGGCTGCTGTAAACAAAGCGAGGGTTATCGGTGAATTTTGGTAGTGTAAGGCTTCTGTAAACACAGCTATGGTTATCGCTGAACTTTGGAAGTTTAAGGCTTCTGTTAACACAGCGAGGGTTATCGGTAAACTTTGGTCGTTTAAAGTTTCTGTAAACACATCGAGAGTGATCGGTGACCTTTGGCTGTTTAAGGCTTCTGTAAACACCGTGAGGGTTATCGATGATCTTTGGTCCTATAAGGCTTCCGTAAAAACAGCGAGGGTTATCGGTGACCACGGGTAGTCTAAGTATTGTGGGAACACCGCACGAATTATCGCTGAACATGGGTTGCCTAAGGTTTCCGGAAACTCTGCCAGGGTTATTGCCGCTGAACATCGCAGTTGTGGTTATCGGGCAACACGAATAGAGTCAGGAAACTGAGTTCTCCGTAAGGTCTATCAGTGAACTCAGAAAAGGCGAGACTGGCAGGTAAGCCGTGAGTGTTTGGATACTCTAAGGGAACCCATTTCCCCTTGAGAACTGTCGGTGAACGTGATAAGTCTGTTAACAGTTGGACCATGAGCTTTATCAGTGAACTCGGGTAGTCTAAGGCAACACAGTTCTGCTTGAGGTCTGTCTGGGAACATTACAATTATGAGTTTAACTTGTGGGCCGTGAGCTTAAACAGTACGCGCGTGTATAGTCTGAGGCAACCGTGTTGTCCATCAGGAATAACTTTGAAAATGGGAAATTCTAGTCTAATTGTTAGATCATGAGCCTCATCGGTAAACGCTGGTAGTCTGAGGCAACCGAGTTACCCACGAGGAGTGTCAGTGAACGTGGAAATCTGAGGCTAGCAGTAAGACTACATGTTTGAGCTTTATCAGTGAGTTCTCGGTGAGGACAACTAGTTAACAAGGGAAGTCTTAGGCTAGCTTGTAGACAGTGAACCTTATCAGCAAACACGGGTAATCTGAGGTTCTCCGTGAGGACTAACAGTGAGCATGGACAATCCGAGGCTAGCAGGTAAACCATGAGCCTTATCAGTAAACACGGGTAATATGAGGTTACAGCTCGAGTTCTCCGTGAGGACTAACAGTGAGCATGGACAATCTGAGGCTAGCAGTTAAACCATGAGCCTTATCAGCAAACACGGGTAATATGAGGTTACAGCTCGACTTCTCCGTGAGGACTAACAGTGAGCATGGACAATCTGAGGCTAGCAGTTAAACCATGAACCTTATCAGCAAACACGGGTAATCTGAGGTTACAGCTCGAGTTCTCCGTGAGGACTAACAGTGAGCATGGAAAATCTGAGGCTAGCCGTTAAACCATGAACCTTAACCATCTGACCATGAGCTCTATCAGCAAACAAGGGTAATCTGAGGTTCTCCTAGCTTGAACTGCTAGCTTCGGAGTATCCAGGTTCACAGATAGTCCTCAAGGAGGACTCTAGCTTAGCCTCAGATACTCCAGTAGAGTACTCCGTGAGGACTATCAGTGAGCATGGACAATCTGAGGCTAGCACAGACCATGAGCTTTATTGTAAACTCGGGTAATCTGAGGCAACAGGTAGAGTTCTCCGTGAGGATATCAGTGAGCATGGGAAATCTGGGTTTAGCACTTAGACCATGAGCTTTATCAGCAAACACGGATAATCTAGAGTTCCCCGTGGGGACTATCTGTTAACCTGAATACTCCGGGGCTTGCAGTTAGACCATGAGCTTTATCAGTAAACACAGGTTGTCTGAAACAACAGCTAGAACACTCCCTGGGGATTATCACAAAAAAAGGAAAGACTACGGTTAGCCTTTGATGATTATTAGTAAATGAGAAAAGATATCGCTAATGGCGGACAGTTTGAATCAACTGGGCAATCACTGAACATGTATTATTCTAGTTTAACCGCAACCACGTTGGTAGAACATTTTATGTAATTTTATGCTTCTATAGACCGCCCTGATTTTTTTTGTAAATACTGGTATTCTGCGGCTCCACTAAGGGTCACGGTGGCTACATAACTACGGAAGCGATGCATCAAGCTCCGACAAATGTCAATGTGTTTTGAAAATCAAGACGATCTGACGTAATTTTTGATAGGAGAATCTTACTCGAGCCGCCTGCCTGCGGGAAGACAGGGCACTCCTGCTCGTAGGGGTGCTTCGTGCATAGGGACCAATTAGCCCCTTGTTCCAGCTTGTAAGAGGCTACAGTTGCTGTGACTATCATGTAATCTGTAACCAGAACGGAAGCTAGAGGCAGACTTGGATAGTAATTGGACTCCGCTTCGCTCAGGTTATAGACAAGCGATGAAAGTTAACAAAGAGAAGGCGGGCCCGGGACTTGAAGATGTCGAGCTGAAGACATTGACACGTTCCTTCTTTTGCCACAGACCTACTGCTTACTTAATAAATGACCATCAAAATAAATCAATGATATAGATTAACCATGGTTGGTATGTTTGCAGAACTACAATTATGAATTTATCCGTCAAAGATTTGTCAAATAAAATTGAAAAGCAAATTATGGAAAAACACATAAATAAACAATTCACATTTCCTAGGAAAGTTTTTGTCGTCTGTCTGACTATGCACGTAGATGTACAAAAAGCAGGTGTACACATGTACATGTCTTAGTGGGCGATATACTCCTCATAGTTTGATAAAGATTTTGCAATAATTTATAAGAAATGGTTTCTAAATGTTTACCGTTTCCAACGCCGCTCGCATTTTAGACAGGATAGCCGGATTTCAGCTTACTGGCATATAGACGTTCATGTCTTTGAGTCTTAAGTATTTATATACAGCTTTCAAAATATACAGATCGTCTTGCCAGAGTCTGTGTGAATTCTGTGTGACAGATTTACAAACAACTTTAGACACGTACTCCTTCACTCAGTCCGGTCCTGCGTTGTCTCTCTGTCTTCTCAATTACAATTCTGTGGAATATTCGTTCGTCAGGTAGCTGGTGGCCAGAGAACACATACACAAACCACAAACTATTAGAACTTTTTATTTGAAAATCTATATAAAAAATATGACCCACCACATATAAAACCAATAAGATTGCCTTTCCATCTTTGTTTTACATGTATACCAGTTTGTATTTAAAACTGGTACAGCTGACTACCAACAGAATCCCCAGCTCATAACCCCATCTGAAGAATAACTAATGTTCAGCGCAGCTATGAATAAATTTATAAACACATTAACCAAATCTAATAGAATCAAGCCGTATGTAAATATCATATAATGACTAAATTAGAGTATCCAGTATTGGTCAACATTACGTCTGTGTTTGCTGTCATGAAAGCAATTTGTTTTGGGAACACTGGCAGGATTTATTTGAACAAAGGTTACCAACCTGCGTTATAGAGAAATACTGACTGGTACAGTTAGCATTCTATATATTTACCCTTCTCTTCTGTTCTATATTTATTGTTTCTAGTCTATCATTATCTATTGATTATGGGTGGTCAGAAATTATATATTTTTATTGCAGAGAAAAAATATTTAGTTTGCCTCTACGGGGATGCGAACTCAGTTGTCTGGCTAGCAGGGCCTGCGTTCTTACCCACTGATCTACAAAGACTTGCGATAGAACGACCCCGAAGAGATCAGAAAGAAAAGAAAGAGATGTGTCTAGTTACATTCATCATATGTAAGCCGTATTTATTTTAGAGCTGTTTCACCAACCTAGAGCTGACAATATTTCAAGATCAGTCATCATGCTTTGTTTGGCGTTTGATACTATTTCACTTCTGGTCTAAAGACATCCACATATACATATGGTACAGTTAATAGCAAATATGATACATGGTTAAATTGTAAAAAAAAACAAAAAAAAAACAACAATGAACTGTAATTTATTTTTCCAGTAGAAAACAAAAAATGTAAAAAGCTGTTCTTTTTAATTACTGTTGTTTTTTTTTTGTTTTTTATTTTGTATTTTATGTTTCTGTTTAAGGTTAAATGTCATCCAATTCATACCCACCTGTTTACAATTACGTATACCACTTGGTGCAGCAGAACAATTACTGCAACATTTCTTTTTTTTAAATTTAACTTTTCAAGTTTCAATAGCTTATTATTTTATTGGTTCATTATTTTTGCATTACATCGGCGAGTGTGGCCATATTTTCTTCCATCCTTATCTCTTCTAGTTTTACTCTTTTCGTATCTCTATCTCTGTTAACAGCTATCCATTATATGAAAGTAACATGTCGTGAAGCTTTTAAATCACTCACAACCTGAATAGGAAATTCCTTCTACAAACATTACACGTTATAGCACAGGATTGTTTATGCAGCGAATTGATATTCCGCTCATTATTTTTGTTGGAAAATGCAAATGTAGAGTGTGTTGTTTGACCCAGTACCCAATAATACGCGAACCATCTGCTTGCTACCAATACTCCCCTCTATATCTGGAGAAATGAACCATGGATTGGAGAACGCCTCACTGGAGGACTGCAGTGCTCAACTACAATAGAATCGATTTGGTTCACGCTATACACAGTCGTAAAACCCCAATTCGTTTGCGATCCAATGAAAAACATATTCATCAAACGTCAATTGTCCAGAATGGCGGAATCATTTGCATGCCCAGACTAAAAAGTGTTACAGCGATAGGCGACCACTCACTTCGGCAATGGATCGAACACGCTTAATTTAATACAGCAGAAGACAGTTCGAGGCGTCGGCTCGGTGAAACGAATTGGGGAATAGCTAACACATATGCCGGAAAATTAGAACACGGATTACAATGGGGACAAAATGATAGAAAAACAGTGTCAGTAAACAGTTGTATTTTTCATGGATGAATCCGCATAGTGATAACATTGGATCACGGCGACAAGCGCGTAAATGAGTCCGGTTGTTCCGACTTCACCGAACAATTTCTGACTTTAATACAACAAACCAGTAGATTTAACATTTGTTTTGAACATATTATATCGCATATTTATCTGAGGATATTTATCGCAAAAAACTATTTGTTTGAATTTCATACATGATAATTGTTCTTTTCACTTAAGTCTAAACGATTTTATTTTGCTGCTTAATATTATTGGCGAGTGTCTTCACAGCTTAAGAACGATTTTGGCCATCCAAAAGGTTTCCTGAATACAGCAGCATTCCATCAAAAGGCTTACTGGGCTAGCGGACCAGTAGATTGAACTTGGACCGTTTTAACTCAATGGTACATGATTCTATATTTCCCTGACATGTTTTATCCTGTTCAAGAAAGTATATCTGGTTGTGTACTATTTAGAAGTGAGTTGTGCGGCATGATTCAGTCAGAAATATTGCATACAAAATAAATAGAAATAGGCCTACTCTTTGTTCTCATGCATACTCAAATACCATATCATATTGATATTTTTTTTATTAATTGTGAGTTGTTTTTTTTAGTTGATATGACCGTTTACTATTGTGTGTTATTTACGTACTATACTACGATAGTAGTCTTAAAATCTATAATTGGATTTGTCTCCAGCAAACTCACCTTTTTAGAACATAAAAATGGTAGTTATCTATACCAAAAATTAAATTAAGCAAGACACATACCTCTGATACAATAGCTTATTTGCGCTCTTCTATCGATGGTAATTCGTACTATGTAAATCATAAAATACACCGTAAAGCATTGTCTTGTGTATTAGGTTGTGAGCTTTGCTACTTGTCTTCTTTATGTGTGTAAGACAGACCTGAGTGGAATTCGTTTCCGTTTTAATCGTGGATGGAAGCATTGATTTCACTACTGGTATAGGAGTTCAGATCTTTTCTAGTCTGTGAAACCTGTAGTAATGTGGCATCGCTCTGGTGTTTTCGTGTAAAGCGCCCAGCACAGATCAATAATTCCCCGGACTTCTCCAACGTATTGGAATCGTCTACGAGATTCAATGTAAATCCTGACTCAGGGTTGTTTCAGAGTGGATCGAAAGTGGTTATGAGGCTAACACAATCCCCTACTACAGGGACAGGTCACCTTTGACCAGTTTTACTTCCCGTGGTGCTATGATACAGTATGTGTACATCCGCTCATAGATCACAACATCGGAGAAACAGCATTAATACTGAACAATTATCGACAGAATCGGGTATCTCGATCGAAACGTGCCAATTAATACGACTGACTTTTAGTGCGAAAATACTATATTGTAGGTTGCAGCGTTTATACGTCTTTTTCACTAGAGACAATTAAATGTGAAAAGGGTTAGCATATCACATAATTTCTTTGTATCTATAAGCAAATGTAGAAGAAAGGTATTTTCCCAGCTCGGAAAATATTATGATTTCCTTTAATATTGCATACATCGTTCTAGAATCAATTCTGAGTTATTTATTTTTTGCTTGGGTTTTAACTCATCTCATCGATGAGTACAACACCATTTAGCTATACAGTATACATGCAGGTTGTGTTGGACCAGCAAAATTGAGCAAGCATGTTAAAGTTGCAAACAAAAAATGTAACGAACTACGTCTGACAAAAGAACAACATATCACCATAGTTTCTTTAGGACGGATGGCACGTGATGTGAATTCTACTGATTTCCTTACACAAAATGTTTTGATGTAAGCCCGAAGGTTGTAGGTTATGACGGGAATTCTAAATTAGTATCATACAGTTCTTGTGATATTGCCGCAGGCAGATTAACCCTTGACAAATCCTTTCTGTGGAATGTCCCGGTTAACTTGAAAATATGTATTATAGGATAAGAGATGGACTAAGTTAGACCACCTGGGAACTGACATGTGAAATGTTAAAGAGTTGAATGAAGTGGTTATGATTTCGGGTAAATATTACTCTTATGTAGCTACTATAAATGCCTGTTTAAAACTGTTGATTGCCAGATTGATGTTTATTCACCTTTAGTAAATGTATATTTTGTAGAACCGTCGATCACACTGGCACTGTATTTAAACGATATTTCACTTATATAAGAACGGTGTACCCAAACAGTAATTGAGACACTAACACAGTCAAGAAGGTGTTTCTCTCTACTTGCAAATGCCGTGTTCTTTCAGTACAAAGTAAAGCCATATTTACTCTCTGAAAGTACTGCCGGCGAGAGAACTTAAGCTATATGAGAGTTAGCAGGTATACAGAACTAGAAGGTTACACGCAAGATATTACGTCACTTTGCCTGCGCTTATATAATAGGCCCACAGCCAAATTATAATGTTACTGTCGTGAAATCAGTATTTTTTTATTAGATGGTATGTGTTATCGGTTAGGTTTTTTATAAGAGTTTATTTTTTCTTCTCAAAAATATATCTTACCTTTAAAGTTAGTGTTTTATGTTAAATTAATTAGTCGACTTGCTGTAACACGAAAACACCTATTGCGAAGGTAATCGAAAAGGGAAATTTGTTCTTGGTTAACACTACAATATTAAAACATGTAGCTCTTTTATTGAAAGTTTTGACGACATAGCCAGAGGAAATAGTGACAAAAAACTTGCTAAGCGGCTAGCTTAGATAAGCAGCCATTTTGGAAGCTAACATTCGATTTAAGTTGTTTGCGTGTCCGACTGATTTAATACATTGTCATCCATAAGTATACAGCCAGTGCCGTGTGTATTTAAAATTACAATGTAACATTTAATTTTACAAAAGTAACACAGACCTATATCTTTAGTGGGAAACCTCCCTGGTCTGTATATATACGAATGTAGTAATGTTCTAAATGCAGAAGAATAAGACTATTGGCATAAACTTATATTCTTGGGTGGACATTGTGATGAGGCGCGTTAAAACTAGGATTTCACTACCTGTCCAAGCGACCATTGTTAGCGCTATTTGTAGTAAAGATATATGTTAAAACATGGATAACTTAACCTTTGGTTACAACCTAATTGTGTGTTTAGCTCTTTGCCCTGTTCTTGTAGGATGGATGTTTTATAGAAGTCCCATGAACATCTGTTGGATTATGTTCAGGTCTTCTAATACCTTCAAATCGGATTAAGTTCGGCTCATAAGAAAGACTTTACTCTGCCGGTGCTTCTTCTCATCTGACATTAGGTCAATTAGGATTAAGAAGTCACAATTACTTTTGTTGAGAGGACACGAGCTGCGATCCTTTGACTCGTAATGTAACAGTTGTGGTGTAAACAGATTGCTTGGCTCACCCTTTCTGCAGTATTTTGCCGGACGCTTAAAGTTGTGCTACCTGACAAATCTGGACAATACAAGTCAAACCGCTGAATGGGACCTGAATTGGGGTTGTTTTGATGGACGCTCTATGTATGCCACCCGATCGCAGCTAATTCCATAACACATACATACACTCGGGGCTTCTGGTATCTCCATGAATGGGACGGGTGACTATTGAACGACTGGCCCGTGTCTTCCATTCATTCTGTTTGAAAAGGGGTGTCCCAGTTCGCCATATACCTTCATTTTCAACTCCGTAGGGGACTGGATTTTATAACACACGATTCATCCAAAAACGCTATAATACAAGGCGGTTTACTTCTAAAGACATCTATGTGTAGCCATGTATATACATAAGGTGTTGAAAAAGCAGGAGATAATCCTAACTTTAAATACAGTGACAGTGCAAGCGACTGTTCTACAACACATACACGTACAAGAGGTGGCCCAACTGCTCTGTCTTGGCGCCGGCAGCTTGGTCTATAAAAGCTAAACGTGATTAACTAACGTTAAAGGTAATCATGTATTTTCTTACGGTTCAATTTATTCAAGCAGTACAACGTTAACAGAAAATGGTAAAACTGATGTTGCAGTGCAGTCCTACCTTCAGAAAGGATTGACATCGATAGCCATATAATAATCATATCAATAACGTAATATTATTTTCTAATTACCTCTGTTCTTGTGGCACATCTTTTGAAGGAAAGGTCCTATTCTTTGGGCCGTCCTCTGATTTGATACACCCAGCTGGGAAGAAAGATTCAAACAGTTTATCCAACTGTTACTACACAAAGCAACGCTTTGAGCATTAGTATAGTGTTCGTATACTTTAAAACCATCTGGAGAAATAACACTGCTCGCTTTTTATATACAGATAACGAACGTCTGGGCGATATCGCATTTAAAATTCAAACCGTTTGATCTTCCGAAACCAAGCCAATAGACTCTTTAGTTTTCTTGGTCAACATATATTTCCTTCTGTTACCTCACCACCTGCCCTTGTAGTTACGCCTTCTGGACGAGACTAAACCAAAATATATTCGAAAGCGTCTTTTTGCTACAGAACAAGTGCTGTGAGAAAGCCTATCATCTGTAAATCCTCATTATCAAGACATGTTTATCGTTCTCTCGACGAAAAGCAAATGTGCCGAGTTGGATTTTATTGCAAGCTGGAGTTAGTTGGCCCGACCCTGGTGATTTGTATGATGTCATTAACAGGGGTGACAGCTTTAGGAACTCCCAATACATCATGATAAATCACGCTCCCTTTATTTCTTCCCGAAGAATCTCAAGACCGCCTAACATCTAGTGCCACTCAAATTATAAATACTCCTTACTATTGACTCTTTCTTTCTTTAAAATTATTTTCAAAACAATTATTACAAAAACTTATTTATATTTTCCTGGAATACTAATTTCGGTAAACGGGGTAAATTTTTTATTTTTCATTATTATTATTTATTTGTTCGCTTTTTATTTTGTATACCGTTGAGAGGTTATTGAGACCATTATGATATTCTCATATAAATTTAACCAGGTGATGTTTGCCAGATGTGCTGTATCAGAAGGAATACAGGTGGGGGAGTAGCTAATTGTGGTATGATATTACAGGCGGAGTGAGTAAGCCCCGTGTCAGCATCACCCTATCCCAGACAACCCATATCCAGCTTTTATAAAGTCATACAATATTAAAGTGAGTTAGGGTTAGGTTTCCCAGATAATAAAAGATACCGTTACAGATACGGATATTGTGTTTGTGTACGGATGACCGAGTGTGAAGTGAGAGGGTTTGTTGTAGAGAGGGGGGGGAGTGGGGGGGGGGGACGAGAGTGCAAAAATGACCGTTTCCGCTTTTCACCTGACGGCTATCGGACAATAACATCCTGTATATAACACGTTCTATCGAAAATACACACTCCAATGTACCAGTTAACACGGTCAGTAACGCTTGTAAAATCACAAGGCTCTCATTGGTTAGCGTATGTCATGTGACCAGGCTATAGTAGATTTGGTTATCGAAGAGAACGAGAGTAGCACTATGGGAGTAGTTTTTAATACAGTTACTTGTCACATTGAATGGGTCGTAAGAAAAATGGTGTGTGTGGCTACTGGTTGACAGGTCGTATGGCTAAAATCAGAATTGAATAGCCCATAGCTATTATTTTAAAAAATTCACTTGAAGAGCCAGCATTATTGTATGTTTGCTAGAGGTGATCGGCGAGGCTGAAGTGCACGTATGAAGGATGGCAGGAGAGCGTGAGACGGGCTTCATCAACAGTCAGCCTAGCATAGCCGAATTTATGACAAGCCTACCCCATATCAATGAGGGCTTCCCAAACCCATCAATCATGGGCAATTCAACTAGAGCTGGCTACTGCCCTAATATCTACAACGAGAGGGTGAATTGTGGCGAGGATTTCACCTCTATAGTATCACCTTCTACAAAAGATACGAATTGTGTTAAATTACCCGAATTCCCCTGGATGAAAGATAAAAAACATTCTCGGACTCTCCATGACCGCCCTCCAAACCACACTGTAGGAGATATAGGTAACTATTTCTGAACATTTATATACACTGTGCTTATTATATATTTTTGTTACATTTTATTTGTCATAAGCTGCGATCAGTTCCATTTTAACTATGGATTTATCACAGTAAGCAAGTGACGGAATTTGCTGTATTTGTCGTTAAGAACTTGTTAATACTTCCCTGTCAGTGGTGGACAAAAACACATGCTAGAAGATGATAAATTTGGCACTGTAACCTTTTTTGACAGTCCGGGATTAACGGGCATATTTTTACATAGAGTCCCCCGCAACGTTAGTTGGTCTTATGACACTAGAATATAACAAGCGTTAAATTATAAATTGGCTTATAATAATTGGTGCTGTAAATTCTCAATCTTCCACTGAATACGCTATTATACGTGGTTTAAAAAGATAAACACATTTTTAAACACATTTATATTTTTTGAATAAAATATCGCCAGTGGTGTCAATCACCAGCGAGACGATAATACCATATCTTGGCCATTGAGACTTGCAGACGAAATAAAAAGCTAGCAGCCACTTGCTGTTCATTAAGACTTCTTGACTAGCCTTTCTTTTTGGTTGTTTTGATTAATGAGGTGTAATGTGTGTCTCAGTGGAAGTCTGTCATTAGACTTGAACTCTATGATATATTATTTTACCACCTACACAGATATATCTATCTTATATAAAGGGATATAATAGTTATATAAGCATAGGTATATTAAAACACTTATTGGCATATATCTGTAGAAATTATTTATATGTCTGTTCTGATTTCAGAATTCTAAATATATAAGTTATGTTATTTGCTAAGAAAAAAAAACAATTATACATTACATATAATATTCATTTTAACAATGTATTTTTCTATACACTCCATTTATTATTTTGTCTGTTTTGTTTATATATTTTTTTTCATTCGGTTTAAGTTGTGGTCGTTTTATGGGGGTTTACTTTATAATTGTTATTTTATTTTATTATTATATTTCTTTGGACATATATAAAACGTTTTCAAAATGTTAGGTCACTCGAGCTGGAAGGAGATAATTATATCAATGTAAATAAAATATAAACAATTTAGTGATAGTGTTAATTTTACTTCAACTTAAATTCTCAAGTATTCATCGTCGTTTTCGTTGGTGGACAGTCACAATTCGCTAATAGATAAGCGCTTATAATTGTTCTGCCGTACCATGACGTTACTCATTTCGATGGCTTTGTCCCATATGCTGCCCCCGAATAAGTTTGACATAGTCCATACCATTCTGCGCTTCTTAATCACCGATCTAACTACTCAAAGCTGAGCAACAAATTAGTTAATCAAACATTGAACAGCCAAATAGTTTAAAAACAACCTAATATAAATACCTTGCAATCGGTCTATAAATATACCATAATAGTTTTTTGCAAAGTCAAAAGGGAATTCTCTGCTCTTTGATACAAGACAGAATCCCCACACATTTACCAAGCTCATGTAAGCTGTTTGAGGTTTATGTTTAAGTGTGTTTAAGTCTGCATTAAAATGAACTTAATGTAGCATTCGTCGTAAAGCATTTCTAACTATCTCATATATTTGATAGCCTAAAGTCACTTTTATCATATAGACTATATCGTTAGTTCTCTCGCTATACAATATACAATCGCTCAGGTGTAAAATTCAGCCTAACTTAACAGTCAGTCACAATTTATAGTATGCGAACATTAAGGGTTGAACAATTAAACGATGAAAAACGTCACGTGAACCTCTTTTTGTAATTTAAAATCTTACAAGAACTCGATTTTTGTATACCATTTGTTGAAAGATTCAAGCTGTTCTCTGTGGCGGATACTTTTAAAAAATCCTCCTGACGACAATTTGAGTTGTTTAACTCAGTGAGACATTTTTTTTACCTAGCTGCGTTATATATTGTATATAAAAGTTGTTACCTACAAAACTAAATTTTGATACAAATATAACTATCACAGTTCATGGCATTATAAAATTAACTTACTTTTTTTGTTATACTAAATAGATGTTTCTATAAAAACTAAATCTGGATGCAAATATAACTTCCACAACTCGTGGCATATTTAAATATTTTGTATTGACAGAACAGCCTAGTTAGGGCTGAGATATACATGTATACTTAAACTATATAACTGCGGAAGTTATATTTGTATCCAATGTTAGCTCTGGTATGAAACAATTGTTTTTTAGTAGAGTAAGAAAATACAACTTTAACCAAAACACATCTTGAATTGGTGAAGTTCAATTTATATCAAATTTCAGTTCTAGTGCAAACAACTTTTAATAAATAATATATTTTGAAAATTCTTGCTTTCTTAGGAAATAATTTTGCATAGATAACTATATTAAATAGTTAAATGTTTTGGCTATAATACATTATAAGTTTATGAAATAACGACACGAGATGATATTGTCATTTGCATTCGTATCGAGAGCAGTGATGGAATCGGGGGAATTGTAGATTACCCTGTTATACTTTGCTGGGATGGTGCCAACCAGCTTCTGTCACTCACACTTTCTGACCACGCCCCTTGGATACTGATCCGGTGATAGTGTGCTATGTGTATCAACAGCTGCCGAGTTGAGCGCTGTAGGCGTTTTACTATTCACAAATTGTTCACTTCGATGCAGCTTTAATTTGCTAGACAACACAAAGAATTGGCAACATGACATTATATTTTACCGAAGCTTGTTAAGTAATACAAACTATGTAATAAAGGAATAACTTACAGAGAAAATAAATTAATTGGGGTTATATAATAAACTTAAAGAACATATTAAAAAGAACACAACTTTAAACTTTTTTTTTACTACAATTACCTACTTCAACAAAATTTACATTACGTTTGTACTTTTTCATTATAGTGCCATATTCTGAGTTTGTCCAACAACCATTAGTGTAACATACTTTATGGCTTCAAATGTTTTCATATTTAAATTAAGAGAGAGTAACAATGACCATGTAACGTGTACGATGGGGGTTGGGGATGTCGTCGTGTTTTTTTTTTAATATAAATTTATTCTAAAGACAATGACACAGTTTTAGGAGAACATTGCCTTTTAAGAGATACAACAAGCTAAGATAAACATAAAAAACGATACTTTAGACACAAACCTAAAGTAGAAAAAAAGTTTAGTCTAGTTTAGGCATCAGAATTCATAAAACGGGTTTAGATTTTCACAAGTTTTATCCACGGTGATTAAGTCTGATGCTCATGCAATATAACCGTAGGCTGAATATGCTCTTAAACTTGGAGTTTCTGTCCGAAGAACTACATTTTTGTATATGCTATATACTGTCCCTATGAATCCATTTAGTTCGAAGACCTGCATTTGTGTATATACTATATACTGTCCCTATGAATCATTTTAGTTCGAAGACCTGCAATTGTGTATATACTATACCGTTTGTGTAAACGCATTTGAAAATGTTTTTCAAAGTTTACACATTTATACCATTCTGTTTACTTTACCTTTGAAATCGAATAAACCAAAAAGAAGGATGGTGATATGCATCGTACAATACTTATCCTGCTATTATAGAGAGAGTAGCCCTGAATTAATATTTGATGCAGAATATTAGCAAAGATCTGAACGAAATATAAATACGGACACAACAAATTGACAAATGCAGGTACTACATTCAAACATATATATTTTTTATTTTTACATTTTAAAGATTTTTTTTACACATTTTGCTAAGCCTGTATATCTTTATTTATTTTAACGTTGACATGATTTACCAAGGTATAACATTTTCAACTAAATCAAAAAGTAAAAATAATTCGAGCAAGCTTTGGATAAAGCGTTAAGCCCAGACAGTTTTCAACCGCTGGTGGTTACTTTAGGTATTTTACCTTTGTGTTAAGACAGATAAAACAGTCGGCTATAATTCAATTAATCGGCGAATTTTGTTGGTATATTTAAAAAGAAATGTCAATTGTTATATGTTTTTACTTATACCTACATGTCTGGACTAATTTAAAATTAACTTGTTGTCTGTGTCTGTCCGTTAAGAAAAACTTGTTAGTTGTCAGAAATGTAGTCTAAAGTGGGACAAACTCCCACCATGCTAGACGAGTTTATGACAGTCATCAAGGAAGTCCTGTTTTTCTTTTGTATTTGTTTGTTTTTTACCGTCATGGTATTTATCTGATTTGCTATAACTACCACACATACTCCGCTAATTAATTATACCTGGGAAACAACAAATAAAAAAGGCAGTCAGCTTAATGGCCGGCTTCTGAAGACATGTTGGATTGCATAAACTTAATACATGTATATGTATGTGTAGGTATATGTTAACAGAAAACATATATATTTACAAAACCAAAGTCTTTTTCGACAAAGAGATTTGAGCTTAAAATTTTGCTTGTAAAACTTTTGCAAGCATGACAATTAAGTATATTGGGACAAAGATCGTTTTGGGGAAAGGGCCCCAGCCGTCTTAACGATACGACTTCACCAGTATGTGTATAGCAAGCTTAGGGTGACTAAAACACTGGTTGTTTCGGGTTATTTGGTTCAGTTTAAAATGAATTGAGTCCCCCAGGCCAAACATTGAAACTATCTTGCTATACACGGTAATAATGCTGAGTTATTATCACCAGGTTTGTAATACACACAGATCAACGTTAAGTGAATAAGTAACAAGTCTATGGCCTCCCAGAAACGAATCTAGTTCCGCTCTGAATCTACATTCTGATCTTATCGTGGACCGTTCTATTGAGACCGTGTCGGGTAGGAGGGTTACATAACACCCCTCACTACAAAACACATCACCCAGTTTGATAAAGAGTTTCAAATTGATCAAATATTTCATCCCCTGTTATGCTAAATTAATCAGTGTAATTAATTGCCATAAGATGTGCAGAGAATAATAAACATCACCTCAGCTTCTACATACGGTAGCCACATATAGGTCTGATGTTACAATACTGCCTGGTATATTAAAATACACTCGCGAGGAATTTTATTTTTACTGTTCAAGTCGAAGATACTTTGATAAAAATATTAGCTGCAAGTTTAAATGATACTAGAGTTGACTATGCAAATAATGTACAAGTATATTGTCAACAGTGTTTTAAAATGTCAACAAATAAAAACATTAATATATATACATCAGATATTTCCTCGTTTTTTTTAATCGACATCTCTGAGCCAATGTGATCAATTTGAGGAAATATACATACATATCCTGACATTATTGTCAATGAGTATCAAATAAAAAGAAATGCTACGTATTTTGCAAACCTTGTTGGTCGGCACACAATGATTACATACACACATGTGTCGGTTGATATCATTAGGGATGAAGAAGTACAGACAGATTTAATGACTACACTCATCTGATAAACCTTTATCCACCCTATTACCAATCCAATGACTATAAATTATTTAAAAACGTCAAATTATAAGTTTTGAACAACATTTAGAAGTGGGGTAACATAATTATACAATTTCTGGATAACCACTTCTTGTTTTGTGATA
>JAQQZZ010152141.1:2081-12521 GCA_030265115.1 Mopalia vespertina | reverse complement strand
ACTACTGTAAATCACCTAAAATTTCGTTTATGAACAATGCTTACATTTTTGCTCGTTGTGACAATATTACAGCATGTGAACAAACAAATTTATGTTTTCTGAGAAATTTTGATGCTTTCTAACTGGGAAATCAATCGTGTGACTCTCAGACACAATTTCTAAGCCTTAAAAATAGCTTCCAAAGTAGCAATTTTATGGACGAATTTTTAGGTGATTTAGGGTATAAATGTATCTACCTCAGTGAATAATCAGTGGAGTATGGTTCCGGAACCTATGGGTGCCCACAATAATAGAAGCCTAAACTAATGTTAGTAATAGTCTGTAACTATTTACATAATATCTGAGTTAAAATCAAGCCTAAAGGGGGTAGAGAATTTGGGATAGGAACCTGGTAAAATACTCCAGAAACTTCCCTTATAATGCCACGGTAAACCTGTGTCATTTTCAAATAATCCTTTGAGGTACTTAAAGGAACATAATGATTAACCACACACTAAAATATAATACAAATATACATGTAACCTACTAGATCAAAAAAAGCAGGTATCCTGAAAATCATGACGAATTAAAAAGAACTAAATCTTGGTATAACCATAGATTGGGAGACCTACCTGCAGTCAAGCTGTTTAACTAGAGGATAAATCTGTATCTAATTTTGTTCACCGCAAACACAATTTCAGGTAACATAGGACGTGGAGAGCAAACTTAATTAAAATTCTAGGCCAGTATTAAATGTCAACCTAACAGGGTATACAGTAAGAGCCAGACCTAGTTTTGGAGAAAACCAGATAAGGAGAGAGTGTAAACATCTACCTGTACAGGTACGGAGGAGCTACGCCTAGAATTACACAGGTTTGTTTGTATTAAGAAGGTCTCATACAATACATAAAAAGATGGGTTCATTTACATATAAATATATCAACATTGCAAAGTGTCCGATATATTTTGTCAGAACTCTGAATGTTAAATTTTCAGGCAACTCCAGTTTCAGAATTAGATTAAAACCTTGTGCTTTAACACATCTAAGATAAGAGAAAGCAAAACAAACCCAGATATGTCCGAAGCATACATATACAATGTGGCGAGTATTTTCCGTTCACCATATGTACCTCATAATTCAATCCCACATTGCTGTTTGTTTAGTCCTTTATGACAGGTCAGGGTTGTTTCACTTAAATAATGTGTCTTTCGCAGGGTTGTTTTTTATGAGGTTTTCATTCATATTTAAGTAAGGCAGAGCGAGAAGAGTATAATTATATAATTAACATACCTAATAGTAGAATATCAAATCCCAATTAAATAAACAATCTCTATAACAGACAGTATATAGGCAACCCACCCAAATGTCACTATCAACAATGAAAAGATGAAAGGAAAGAGTTTATCCCCATACAGGGTGCAATAATAGACAGAGTCTGAGTGCCAATTGACACTGCTGGACACCAGAACTGATCAGCTCCTTAATGGTCTGACATGTAGTTCAGACAACACCATGGCAACAGGAATCTGCCTCAAGTGCAAAAACTACCTGTTGCCCTGGTGAACCGATATTTTGCGGGGTTCAGGTTTTGGATCTTTCAATTGTCCTGCATTGTCATCATTAGTTACCAATGATGTCTAGGGTGATTTCCATCACCCACTGAGCTGGCACATCGTCATATCAGTGAAATAACCATCAATTAAACATAATATCACACAAACAAATAAAACCATGTTAACTTCTGGTCCTGTGGTTATCTTGTACGTGTATGGTAACATTGCTAGTGGACAAACAAAGAAACAAACATAGCAACAAACAAACCCACCACCTGTGACACTATACATGTATATATAACACACTTTAATACCTGTGTGTATAAGCAAATAGTTTTTTCTCTGGCCCTAACATAGTGTTATTAATAATCTAGCTCTTTATAAGGATCTATTCAATAATTTCAATAAGAACTTTATCACATTACATACATATAAGGAAGCCTAGATTTTAACTAACTGATTTAAAAACTAAGGTAAATCTTAATTTTAATGTATGTCTGGAAGTGATAGGTACAATGTAGTTCTGTCCAGCAATTGGTAAACACCATAGAAAAGACTGTGACTTTCTCTTCCAAACATAATGTTTCCAGATTTTTACCATTTAATTACTGAGTGTGGCAGGGAAGAATATATCGGTTGTTTGCAAGTGCCAGAAGACTTCCATGTTGTTCTGCTCTTCAGAGCTCTAGCCAATAAAAAGGCTATCAGCTGATTACTGGACTGCATCAAAAGGGTAAAGGCTGACAGTCGAATAAACAAATCTTACATACAAAAGGGAAGAGGAATTAACCAAGTTATTGTCTGATTGTTTCAGATTTAATCATCTATCACCACCTTGTTGTTTAAAATCGGTTAACAATTTTTATTTTGGCATTGTTCAGGGTGACAAAACTTGACAAATATGTTTACAACGTTCGGAGGAAGGCTGTAGTAGCCAGACGGGTTTGGATAGAGGGAACAATAGAGGGCTCTGACGGAAGAGTTACATCGAAATGTCAGAGAATGGAAATGTCAGATAATGCTGCCATATCAACTTAAATACATGTACATGTAGCTGGTTGTAAATTATAAAATATTTTATCCACTGTTAAAACAAATCGTATATATGGTTGGTTTGCTTTGACAAACACCACAATCTTGTTATTTGTTAAAAAGTTCAATCTTTAGTTGCCTAATGCATTTAAATCCTGTTGTTCCACTGATAAGTCTAGTATAAAACATGCATAGTGTAATTAAGAACACAGAGAACTTCATGTACTTGCTCGAAATTACAACACTTTATTGTGTCAACATCATTGATGAAGATAACATTACTAAATGTCCAAACAAACAAACATGAAGGTCTCTATGTTGGGAGTTACACTACTCGTGTAGTAATGCTTTTAAACTTTATAGAATTTCTCATAAGGATATTCATTCTTACCTATATTTTACACAACTGTTTTAACTAACACATTTGTTCCCATAGTTACCCATCTATTTTCTATCATACTTCCTTTACACACCTCTACAAAGAGATGAGTTGACCTAAGAGTGTGAGCAGTTCACAACATATAATTTAACACAGAACTGCTTTACACGAACATTAACAACCCTTTTTAACAAATCAGGAACTGAAAAAATGAACATAAGTTTTCCAAAATTATGAATGAAGAAAAGAGGAGCCTTACCATCATGACGGTTGGTAGAGTAATTCCAACAGCATCAGTAAAATTCATAATGCATGTAGTTTGTGTGACACCTATATACTTCATAACACTTCATTACAGAGAAGTCAACCTCAGACATTCTTTGGGGTTACAACGCAACATTCTGCTGTTTGACACAAGGTTATAATGTCGAACAACAAGTCAACATGGATAGCTGGTCTTAAATAGGCCTAAATCACACTCCACATTTCAGGATCAAGAGTCTAACATTCGTGGCATGTTGCCCAGTGACAACTTACAGCAAGCCAATTTTTATAGAGATATAAATCAGTGTGCAAATATCTCTATCAAAAATTAATCCATAGATTTTGAACAGTTTATCTTAAAAATCCTCCTTAAAATTTGATAAGCTGGACAGACTAATCATAAAATTGGCACAAAATGTAACATTCCTGCTCCAAGCCATCTTGAGATCACTACAGCTTAACCTCGACCATGTCAATCCAAAACTTTGTCAGACTTTAAATCATTAAGTAAATATCACTATCAAAAATGAATCTATCAATTCTCAGAGTTTTACCCTAAAAATCCTCCTTGAAATTGTAGACGTTTCCAAATCAGTAAAACAAACATCATTATCAAAGGTCAAGAAACATATCTCAAGCAGTTATCTCTGACGTGACATTCCACCAACTTTACAGAAAAACGTCAAAATTCCATCTTGAAACTACTTGAAAAATTCCAATGTATAATTTGGCTATAGAATGCCACTTGAAAACAACTCCAAAATTCTTCAAATCTTTCAATAGGCCTACTTATTTTACACAAACATCTGACAGCAAGTAAAACTTTTCTTTCAGAGAAAATTACCCAAATGCTTAAAGTAGAGTTGCAATGCCACTGTGATATCAAAATTTATCCACAACTTCTCAAGAAAAAAGAACCGCAAAAATTGTTCTCATCACTTTCCCGATCAAAATGATATATACGATCTAGATCACAACAAACTAGATATGAACTTTTAAGAAAACATAAATATAAGATTGCATATGATACATGTATCAAGCAACAAAGCTCTAACAACACTATATAAATGTTAAAACAGAGAGAAAGTCCTTACAAAGCTAATAGCCAGTACGAGTTGAACTGCATAGCTTCAAACTCACAAATATTTGAGTCTACAAAAAACAGTGGACAATGAGACAGGAATGTGAGTCTACAATGTAACAATGCCTTCAAAGATAAATGACTGATTATTGCCACAATAGAGTTGACCGATTAAGACACGATCTGAGCTACTGCTCAACAAAACCACTGGAATGCTTTTACATTGTGCTCCCACGTGTCAAATCACTTACTCAATCTACATCTACACTATTTACCTTTTTTAACTCGTATCTATCTCAGATTTTATTTTGTTACTTACTACTATTTAGTTTTTTTCTGTGTGTGTTTTCTCTTACTTCCTTTGTGAGTGAAAACAGATGACCCTAAAAAAATAAACCTTTTAAAAAGCAAAGCCGATTCTAATGAGGGGTAGGGTCATATGTATATATATATATATATTTTTTTTAAATTTATTCAAAATATATATTTTTGAAATATTTTTTAAGATTTCTTTAATTCAGCATTTTTAGGCCAAAATCTTACAATTATTTATGTGTTTTTAGCCAATACTTTACAGACACACATATTTTCTAATTAAAAACACAGATAAACAACAAAAAAAAACAAAGGAGAAGAATTTTACTAAACACTTTTTTACATATTTTACTTGTGTTACCGTAATTATTCAGATTTGTTTTGGTAACCAGGAAAATGTCAGTTTGACCTGTTAATAATCCGAGACACTTTCATGTTCTACCATAAAGGAAAATCTGCTTTCTCTGAGATGTTTACCGAGGATAATGCTACATGTATACTACATTCACACCCATTCTGAAGTACCCAAATAAATCCTATCCAAATTAATCCCAAACCGTAACGCATTGAAATAAAACTTTCTACAAGAAAATCTCAGCAGCAGTAGTCGATGAATTTCATACAATGAATAATTTTTGTGTCTTCATACATTATAAAATTTTTCAGCTGATATGTATAAACTTGTGAAAATAATTTTAAAAAAAAGTGAAGGACATGTATCAGAATAAAGTGAGGAAATCAAATTGTCAGAGTATTTATGACAACATTTACCGGTAATATGATTTGTCAACATGACAGTTTAAATCACAGATACACGTTTTTACTTTATTTTAGGACATTCCTTTCCTTTTTTACCACAGGTTTTTGATATTGATAATGTATTTATATCCTGTCATGATGCATGGTAAACTTCCTAAAAAGGTGAGATTATTGTATCTGCTTCTGATCTAAATCTTCTGCAATAAAAACATTTCCTTACATCTCAAAAAAAAATATATATCCTGTATACATGTAATTAAGACGAGGCTCTTAGTTAATTGTCACGTAAAAGTCAATAACTATCGTTGTAAAATTGATAATAATTTAACATTAAAATTATTTTAAGTAACCTGTATGGTAAATTAAAACGAAAGTCTGCCAATGGTCTCATCAAATTGATAACACAAAAAAACTTTACAAAAATCGGTACATCCGGCAAGTAAGATATGATGTAAATTTAGGTGTTATGTTTGGGGTTTATAAGTTTAGGGTTAATTTAGGGTTCGGTTTAGTGTTTGGTTCAGGGTTAGCCATTGGGTTAGGATGACTAACCCAGAACTAAGAATTCATGTTTTGTTATACACGATGGACATGCCCAAGAACCCCTCTGGTAATCATGGCTTTGCTTGAAACAGACTTTCATCATTTCATCAGTCAGAGGGCTCTATTTGATATTTATTATGTTACAATTATATCAAAATTTTACAGCAGACAAACTTAAAAGTAATATATTCATGTGATTTTCAAACAAACTAAAAATTGAATAAAATAACAGGAATTATCATAAAGATGCATTTATTATGATATCCTGAATACTGATAAACACTATTGTTTTTCACCATTGAATTTGTCTAGTTTGATACACATGTCACAATAACAGAACTTCAGTCATTCTTAAATCTAAACATGGGGTATATACACAGTGTAGAAAGACAATATGTGAATTGTATTACACACTGAATAAACATAGGCTGAGCCATCATCTGTCATTCTGAAGGCAATACATAAACATACATGTAAAACAAGCAGACATCAGGAGCTATAGTTAAATCCTCAAAGGATAGGTCCAAGGTTATATCACCCAGTGTTTTAATACCTGGCTTAAGTAGAAAGGGAAAGCTGTGATAATGAAGAGCTCACCTGTAGCTGTTGTTGTTGTAATCCCCCTCCTTCATTCAGCCAGTCTGAGGACAGTGGTTTACCTGTTGTTGTTGTTGCACACTGTAGATTTCCATAGTAGGGCTTAGACTCAACAGGATTATTCTGGGAGGCGTTTGAATTTTTCAAAGTCTGGAAAATAAAAGGATGCTGTGTGAAATTAGCATGTTTAGTGTCCGTACAAGCATTTCCGACGTTGACCTAATTTATCTGGTTGTGTCACCTTGCTAAACGGATGCTTTCCTCAGTCTCTAAGTTACTCCTCATACATGTATATTGTGTAGGACATGTATAACACACCCTGAATACATTCACAGCCACTTGCTTAACAAGGGGATTAAAACAACCAACTAATGTTAATTAATCCTCTACTCATCAGGAATCCAATTAACCCAGGCTCTCGTATTATAAAACCTTCACATTTCAGCAAAATGTGGTGACAGTTTTTCTAACTGAATGATAAAACCTCGCCTAACAAAAAATAAGAATGAACAGTACATAACGACAGGGTATATCCCAGTCATGCATGAATGGCTACATGTATAAATACCAGAGAGTTATAATAGCCTGCGAGTGATACGGAAGAAAGGAACAGGATAAAAACGCTTAAATCTCAACAAAAAGCTATGATGTTACTCTTAGTGCTTCTCACTCTGAAGCATGTAGGCCTACATCTCAGAAATTACCATAAATATTCTACTAATACCAATATAAAAATGTTTCCATGCTAAACAATTATTGAAAGTTTTTGCTTTTATTTACATTTAACAACTAAACTGAGATAAAATAAATGTAAATATAAATGATTATTTTTTAATGTTTTAAGTCAAATTGTTATTTTTGAAGAGGGTGTGACCGTGTATGTGAGGAGGTGAAGATGGGAGGGCTGTTGTATATGGCAATTTTTTTTTCTAATAATTTTCTAAAGTTTATTTTTTATCGTTTTTACCTCAGACACCTTCTTTTATTAAATTGGGTTCAAATTGCAATTACTCAGAGGTAGTTAATGAACATTCACAATGGCAAGAATTCTTTGTGGCATGAAGAGAAACAAAAGATCAATTTACAGATAAAATCACTCCCATTGTGTGAACAAGTAATTAGATATAAAAAGACGTGTGATGAAAAAAACCCTATTAAGAATGTACGATGATTACTAATTCGGTAAATGTTTAGGGGAAAAAACCACGGAACTATATACTGTGAAGAGATATTGCATTAAGTACAGCGAGATAAGGTGTAAACAAATATATAAGCTTATGTAAGCTGTTTTTGCTGTAATCCATTTAAGCCAACATTTCACACGAATGTTAATTTTAATTTCTTTAACAAAGTGCAAAAGCTTCAGGCTTAATTACTCAATACATACATGTTATGACAAGAGATAAACAGAGCAGTTTGTAATCACAGGTAACTTTTCACATACATTGTTTCAAACTAATTTATGAACTTGCACATTTAATCCAAAGCAAATAGATAAGAAAAACATAACATGGGAATTTTACACTTGAGTTATACAAAAGACATATATGTACCAGGCTTAGCTAATTTTATACTCATTTTAATAAAACAATGGTTTGAAATTTGTACAAGGATCTATTTTAGCAATCTGGTGAACAACGAAAATGGCTCCCTGGAATGGCACATTGTCGTCGCATCTAAACCTGAGATAATTGTACATTAAACCGCTTTCAATGACAGCAGGAAATGTAGTTTGGCATTTACAAAAGGTCTCAATTGTCTAACAAAATGCCCCATTAATGAAGGTTACATGTAGCAGATATCATCAACATGTAATTATCAAGCCTTGGGGCATGGCTTTATACCAGACACCACCCTTTGGAATGGCAGTTTTGATTTTGGACTTGCAAATTTTACAAATTTAATATATTGGAGATAGAAAAATTAAGGATTTAAACTGGAACCATTTTAGAAATTTCTATTTTCGATGAGCATATCTCAGATTTTGAAAAAAAAAACCTTGCTTTAGGGAGGGGTTCAGTGATTGATCAACTGAAATCACCCAACAGATGTCTTTTGGTATAGGATTGTCTGATGTAATTACATGATAATGAGGAGTTAACATTGATCTGGTCTTAGGTTGTTAAGCAACTGACCCCTGGATTTATTGGTCATTATCAAATCCAGAAATAAAATCCATAGCCTTGTCCAATTACACAATTTAACAGTAGAATTATTCCAAAACAAGAGCATATTAAATTTAAATTAATACGCCTATGTCATCAATTTTCTGACAAATCAAATGCGTTTTATTTTTCACTCTTTTAAATCGATTTTGATCGATTATTAAATACGAAAAACAAAAACATTTCAATTGTTGAAAACACGTTTTTAAAACATGCTTTGTCACATGAAGACAAGATTTTATGAATACTTGTGGACATTTAAGGCTCTCTGTGTTATTGATATATCAGCTTCTAAATATCACTTCATTAAAATAAAAAATCATATCAATTCTACTTTATAAGGAAGCCCATTCAATTTAACACTTAGATTAATTCCTACAGATTTAAATTGATGACAAAATTAACAGTTATGTTAGCCATCACACTGAAAACCCACAAAAATTTGTCTTTATTTCTTACTACCCGACAAATTGAAGGGCCGGGTTCTAAATAATTGTGGTTTGACAATAATTAGACTTTAGTGGGTTTAATAGATCAAACCAAGCATCTCAATCAGGAAAGAAACTGCCTACATATTTTCCAGTTTTGATTTTCAGTTGTCATTCATTGCCTTGTTTAAAAAACTTGTAAGTCATTTATATTTATAAGCAAACTTTTATTTCCCTACAATAAAGATATATATCAGCAATAGAGACAGAATGCTTAACGGAGTTATCTCACCTTGTCTAGAATTCCTAAGAATGCATGAGCCTTCAATAATGCTAGTTTACTCTGGTCACTTCCTACCACGTCCTGAAATAAAGAAATAGTTGCAAATTATAATACCTTTGTCATTTTTTCATCAATAGTATAGTTTTAAAAAATAATAAAATATAAAGCAGTGAGAGTTTTAAACTGTTGATAAACAAAATCTGACTATACCTGATCAAAATTTATTGACCATTCTATGTTTAAGCAGAACAGCTGATCAAATTCACAGCATGATTTCAAAATAACCGATGAAAATGTCTTCCCATATGTCAATTCCTGAATAAGCAAATTTCTATGGTGGGTGAGAAATATTTGATGTGCGGCAATATTCTTTTTATAGTATCGTTTACAAATGCCGATCACAATTTTATTAAAGCTCTCTAGTTTCCTTTCATATATTTAATTCTAAAGTAAACAAGTAGTCAACAAAACTTGTATGGGTTACAACTGCTGGTCATTATAGTACCCTTTTCAGCATGGGCACAAACATTGTTTTCAAGCAAGTGTTGCTAAAACAGATTGGCTTATAAATACAGAAACAAAAACAAAACAGATTGGCTTATAAATACAGAAACAAAAACAAAACAGATTTGTTAGTACATTATATTTCTGAATAACTTTCAATGGACTAAAGTTAATTCTTCTTTTATTTGCTACTTTGTCATTTCTTTCAGTTAACCTAGGAAGGAAATCTTCCTTTAAAATGTTATTCTGTTTTTGTCTTTCTTTAATTAGTTTTTAAATATTGTACTTTATTTCACTATTGTGTCTGTGTGCCAGTCAGATAGGTGAAGGCAATGATAATCCAACACAGGATGTTTAATATAGTGTAATAATAAACATGTAATTAAGAGTGACAGCACAACAGTGGAGGTTCTGGTGACCAGAGGGTCCATAGAAACAGTCCATGTGCACAGCTACCAGGAGGAGCAATTAGATGAAAAAGACCAGAGGGTCCATAGAAACAGTCCATGTGCACAGCTACCAGGAGGAGCAATTAGATGAAAAAGACCAGAGGGTCC
>JAQQZZ010152130.1:0-12521 GCA_030265115.1 Mopalia vespertina | reverse complement strand
CCCGTGGCCCCCCCCCCCCCCCCCCCCCCCTAAATCCGGTGTCGAACGTCAACTCTTAAATATATCTATTGTAATTATCAATTTAGACAAACACTATTTTGTAATAAAACTGTAAATAACTTGGAACATGACTATCTTATCACTCACCTAACCGTCTTCCTCCATCCATATCAGCTCACTTTGCTTTGCAGACGACACTGAAAATGGTTGTCTCGTGATCATAACTTGCGCGAAAATTAAACACATCGTTTAGCCTGACTTAATACATATAGTTCCCAGGCTAAACGTTATGTTTATAATATAGAAGACATAAGCACGTAATAGCACGCAGGATAAACATACTGTTTAACATATAAACGTTTTATTAACCATAACAACTGAAAAGTAAACACTTCAACACAATAATAAACATAGGCCTATTAATTAAGCGTATTATGGGTAGTCAATTTTGATCTGATTTTCAGTAGAATGGTAGGAAACCCACTGCTGTCTTAAAAAATTAGTTGTTTCTTTTTTTTACTCTTGACAATCAGGGAAAAAATTTAAACACATTTTCCTTATTTGCCTTTATAACCATCGAATTAACGCATTGCCGCAGTCTTCCTCGTCCAATATACCTAACATTAGAATTCCGGAACATTCCAACTCTTCCACGCGGTAATAAATTATCAGATTATGTGTGGAGTTGTTTTATGCAGTTTGAAACACAGAAAAGTGTGCCGAAAAATTATTCTTCCACTTTATTTTAAAGCGACGCTCCGGGCTGCAATAACCATTATATCACTTGAAAGGTTACTATTAAACATACTTAATTGTGATATCGACTTATCGTTTCTTCATCTTATAAAAACACTTGAGGGTTACGAGTAAATACCTACCTACGATCACTGGTAGCTGACATTTTGGGCATGGCAATCCTATTCATGACGTCACGCGAATCACACTCTTTTGTGTTACAGGTTAATAACATGTGTGAACCAATGCCCTATATAGGTGTCAACTGCCAAACATTTAAACAGTCGACTCTACGGGTCTCGTGGCGTAGGCCCCCTAGTGTGACAATAAAGATATTTGATTGGTCAATATTTATGGAGCTCTTCTGTTTAGTGATTAAAGTAGCTAGACATGGCCGCGTGGATGGATTTGACTGTAGTTTAAGCAATACCCAATGTTTAAGATCTAATTATAAAATGCATATAGCTCGATTAGAAAATTAGAGATCATAATTCAACACAAGAAATGATGCCCGTTTTACACATAAGCATTTTATTGCAGAGAGGAGTATCGCTTTAAATTGTATCATTTTTAAAAGATTATTTCGCCCATGCCGCCGCCATCATAGAAATCCAAAACAACAGACCAATCAAATGAAATGAAAGCGAATTCATAAAAAGATGCCATTAAAAAGCAGGTGCTTCACAATAGATATCACGCCTCTCTGATTATTGTGTAGTCGTTAACTGCGACCGACAAGACAATACAGGGGAGCTAATTACGGGGTGATTTTAAGAAGTGGCTCTATTTTGCATTTATCGTCAGACTATCAGGACTGTCACTGATGGATACGGGATTTGTGAAGCCACATAGACGATAGTCTAGGGTCCTCAGAAGATCTGATATTGAGGAAGCCGGTTTTTCAAATTCTCGAAGGTTCAAAGTTCACCGTAAACATTGTTGTTATGGATAAACAGAAAACGTGTTTGAAACGAACCTTATATTAGACAAAACATACAGGATTCTAACGCAAATTTTAAAAGTCTATACTGCATGCATGTTTATACCCACTAAAATCGACATTAGCTTTAAGAAAACGCGTTAAGGCATACACTGATATACAGATCGTGCAGAAAGTTGACTGTTATTTAAAGTTAAATCGAATCAAAACAAGTCCAAAAAAAACAGGTCATATAATTAGGGGCCGCGGAAGCTCTTGGGTTTTAGATCGACTCCCGATATGATTCATATCAGATATCTTTAACTATAGTTTCTCTTTATCGTGTAGTCGCCAACTGCGACAAGATAATACTGGGGAGCTAATTGCGGTCAGATTTCCATAAGACTGGAAAGAACCGCTGCGGTCTCAATAAATGAGATGTTTCCTTTTTTCGCTCGATCAACAATGAACATCAACATTTAAAACATTCCAATGACTTCATTATTTACCTTTTAACCACCGAGTTCGCACATTGCCGTAGCTTCCATCTCCAAGTAGGCCCATATGTTCCTTATACCTCACGCGAAAATTCAGAGACAACCTGTCCCCGTCAATAACGATAAAATACTGAAGTCGTTTATTGCTCTTCAGGGTAGATATATTTTCAAATCAGGAATAATAACAGATCAAATACAGTAAACATTCATATCAGATAATGTATGGAGTTCAATACATACGGAAATATGTGCAGATAAATTATTCTACCAATTTATCTAAAACTGTATCATTTTAAAAGACTATCTGGCCAATGCCGCCGTCATCATAGAAATCTTCAAGAACTGACCAGTAATCCACCACCGGGGATAATCCAGTGCCTACTCCTAGACCGTGGTCAAACTTTCGTTTTCCACTACAGGATGTTTTTTCGTCGTCTTCTAGTTGGTCGTCGTCACGCTCGAGGATTTCCAAAAGTGGAGATTCCTCAGTGCGGGCCCCAAGGAACGCCAAGTCCCAATCGGTGCCATTAAAAAGCCTGTGCTTAACAACAGACATCACGCCTCCCTCGTAACCAAGTCGTTGTCGTCGAGATGGCTGAAGCTCAAACGCCAGGAAATCCATAGCTTTGAGAGAAAGGTCACCGAGGTTTCGTGGGAGTCCTCTTGAAATGCTGACTAAAGATTCGTCAGTTGTTCGGCCTGGATAAGGAGCAGATCTTAGTAGGACTTGGTAAAGACAGCAAGCTACGGACCACAGATCTGACATACCATCGGGTCGTTCGTTTCTTAGAATTTCGGGACTTGTGTAACATGGGTTTGGAGGGGCAGATTTCTTTCCACTTGCATCTTCATACATTTTGGCTTTTCCAAAGTTAGTAAGGATTGGGAAACCGTTGTTGTCAATTAGGATATTTGTTGGAGTTATATCCAAGTGAAGGACCTTTTCTGTGTGAATAAACTTGATAGCAGCGTATAGTTTACAAGCTATCCACACTGCTATTTTCTCATCTGCTATCCTTTGGGACCTGTCTTTCGCCAGCAAACTTCCCAGATCTCCAAATTGATACTGGGGTAAAATGAGCAATCTCTGGCTCTCGGTGGAAAAAACTGTATGTAGTTTCGTCACGAATGGACTTTGGCAATATGTTAAAAGAGTATCCTCGTCACTTGATGTTGCATTGATCGTTTTAACGACGAACCTCTTTTGTGTTTCCTCCAACATAGCCAATTGTACCTTTCCAAACTGGCCCTGTGAAATGGTGTGGAGGATCTTCCAACCTATCGGATAATTGTCACATCTTACGTTCCAGTCTGAGTATGTCAAGAGGAAAGACCCAGGCTCTGTGGGGAAATCCGGCACAGACTTCATGTCGCCATTCAGTTCATCACTGTTCTCTGATAACTCTGATAAGATAACGTCCTCCTGTGCCAAATCAGTATGATTGACCTCGGTATCAGACACAGTGGGGCGATCCATGTCCAAAATCTCACTGGATGATAGAAATAATGAGTTTACAGACCCCGTACTTTCCCAATCTGACAGGTTTAAACTGTCATCATCATTGGGACACTGGTTCCCGTGACCTTTCTTACACGAATTATCTTCTATTATTGCTCCAATATTGCTGCTTGTTAACTCGGCTACGGGAACAACGTCCACTCGAAAAGTTTCTTTAACGATTCCACAACAGAAACACATCCGAAACAGTCTCCTGGTAATTCGAATAACCTCTTTTCTCAAACGATGAAGGCGTCTAAATCGTCGACCCATTTTGTCAACAATTAGCTTGAACTAAAACTCTTCTTCAGCACAAATGAATGTGACCGTGGACAATCAAGCTTAGATTTTGCGAGATTAACGTAAAACGTTTATGACGTTGGGTTGTTGGAGACGCGTCACGAATGAAGAAACAGTAGGAAACGCAACAATCATTGAATTGACCATTAACGCCACGTCACAAAAGAGTTGTATAAAGAGTGTTTGTAAGGCGTCATCGATTCTATTCCAACCGTCATACAGTGGAATTATGTATATGTTTTTTTCGTGCGTATTGAACGACAGCAGTCTAAAATCGTGATATCCATCATAATTTTATAACTGTGAGTTTTTCGCAATTTTAACTCATATTTGAAGCGTGCGGTTATTCAACATGATGCTAAGTTTGAACCATATTGTTGTACAGTGTCACGTCACAAACGATTTTCTTTGTAGCGCTAAACTTCAATCCATACGTTTGTGCGTCTAATGCCTATCAGCTACACAAGACATGTGCATATCGTTAATGACTTCAACTTGGGATGTGGCTCCATGACACGCTATATATATATATATTTTTTTTTTTTGGTTGAAGTGATACGGAGGAGGTTTGGTGGAAAGGAGGGGGAGAGGGGGTAACACTTTGAACAAAATGCTTGCATGTGCACAGTTCGGTTTTGATTGCCACAAACCTTTGTGCAATTGCTTTATCGGCTATTGCCCATCTTTTCACCAAGCTTAATTGTTGCTATGACGTCATTAATTCCAATTGGCGCCAAACAAAGTTTGAAGAGTCTTGATCCAACGTACTTATCCACCTAAGCGTTTCTGTTTTTGGTGGGTTTTTTTTCAATCGGCATGAAATCAAAATGAGCTTTAACCCAATGATCAAGGAAAGGTTCATGTTCAGTGATTTTAAGCGGATCTGCCAAACATCGCGTGATTTTCGCTGTTGTGATATCGTCACTACGCTAGGCCGTGACTAAATGGCTTCATAGATGACAACTTTTGTTCATAAAATCTCTCAGAACAGATTGCTCTTCAAAGGAAGTATCATTATTAGAGAGGAAAAAAATAAAACGAAACGAAGTTAAACTCTACAAAAATATGTTTTTCTTCTAAAGTTCTATGAGAAAATGTCGACTAAAGTTTTATAGAATTTTTTCTTTACAAATCGTACCGGTTAATTGATGTTAGTCAATTTAGTGATTACCGCAATGGCAGTCCAAGTTTGGGTAGTATTTGTGCTCACTGAAGGCTATTGAAAGACGACCAGAGCAAAAGACCAATCTGTAGACTACATAAATAGAACATTACAGACGTATTCGGTATCGTGATAATATAAAAAAAAATAGTATCGTGAAAAAAACATTCCGTCGCAAATTGATCAACTTTGACGGTTAAGGATACTGTCGACTGATGCATTATCAGGGTGTTTACATATTGAAATTACCTATATGAATCATCTTCCAGACAAGGTGGAAAATACGATTAAGACTCTCCTCCTTCCCTACCTTGCCTTAATAAATCGAAAACCGGAGTTAAACAGAGTATACAACAGCTACTTTCGGATGACCTCTCTTTACCGCACCCAATCAGATTGGAGCTTTATTAGAATAAACAAGAGGCGGTCTAAACACAGGCATCATCCGAACACATGGTATCTCTCTATATAGACTGCTGTGGAGACATTTCATGGCTTTTTTTGTGTTCTGACCAATCCTCAAATGCAGGACTGTCTGCTCTATAACTTGTATTAGATCTGGTGTGAGTTGACTTGGGGGCTGACATGGGATATTGGCAATAATTTCGGTATTGGTGTCGGTGGATGCAACTGAACTTGGGGGCTTCCTGAAGGGTGACGATGAATTTGCAGATGCTGATGATGATGATAATGAGGTAGAAGATGACGAAGAGGAAGATGGTGAAATAGAAAGGACGGATAATGCCCTGAGCATCTTGGTTGGGAATACTGACTGTGGCTCAAGTAAATCTGACAATTTTGTTTATCATCTGGGTAATGCTCAAGTGGACAATTGTCTGATTTCCCTTCAGTGATTGCCGCCACGGCTTTTTGCGTCTCGGTCAACTCATTACCTTGATGTAAAATGTTTTGGAATTAATCAAATACTCGTAAAACATCTCCCATATTGCAGGGTTGGCGACTTGATGGGGATGTCCACTGGAATAAGAGAGGACATTTGAGGGGCTGCTCAGCTGCTGGCACATATGGCTCTGGTTCCTTGCATTCAGGTACATGTACAAACACCTTCTTTTCACTCTTCTAAATGTTATGTCTCTCTTCATTTTAAATCTCTTTGGTCCCTTTGGCTTTATCTATATAACATTCTATCGATTTTCGTTTACCTAAAGTGACAGCATCTTCAGCTTTCAATTGGTATATATCCCCATTCCATTTAATATCGCCGAATGGTATCGTTCCTAGATACTTGTCGTTGATGTGTTTTTCATTTCCTGCATTTTCAGACAAATTTGTTGCAACCCGTTGCATACTCCTGGTTTGCAGATGATTATCAATTGTACCTGAAATGTATATTTCTCACGGAAAGCTGCATGGTTACTCAGTTTTTATAGGCTACATGTTTAATGCTGAACAGCATGTGATTTCATATTGATAACAACAAAAAGTAACGATGTTGCGGTGCAGATACTAACACCGTTTTCACGTCGTGTTTACCTTAAATACGGTCATATTAGAATTGGAAATGGTGTTATTATACACCAAAACATCGTCCTTCAATAAACCAGCAGTTGTCATCCAAATGAAATCATTTGTTTTTCAGTTCGTCTACCAGCTTCTAAATGCCATGGCACTCCAAGAAGTCAGCTTTCATGCGTTCTATGGTGAACAGCATAGGGTCATCTTTGTGCACCAACTTTTCATCTGGATGATGCTTTATGGATTCTAGGTCCGTCATTGGCTTACTCATGCTTTTTGTTCCGGGAAGGTTTAAATAGTTGCTTGCTAATGTTATTTCATGGAACACAACATGCTGAGCTGCAGATAGTGGGAACTGTTGTTACATTGGCAAAATTACCATTATCAAACCATGAAACCATATCTCCGACCCAACACAGGGCTATTTTCAAAGGAACATCTCAAAATATCCTAGTAAATTAACAGCTGTCAAATTATTGGCCTTTCTGACACCAACATACTTAACAACGAAACAAATGTCCGTCTGTTTTCTTGATCTGCGCTCTTATAAACTTTTTGTTTAATAAAAAATTTGAAATCCTGGTTGGTACGAACAAGACTGCTTGGTAAAAGTGTTGTTTTAGATTCTACTCTGTGCTGGAGACATAAATATATATTGCTTTTTGATTTGGCAACGGACTTAAGAGGTTGAACAAACACAATATATCATTGTTACGTATGTTGTGTCATTGTCAGATGACAAATAACACATTATTTACTTCACAATTCAACAGCACAAGTTATTTACTTAAAAATATTCATAAGCATTTCATTTGACTATTTATTAATGGCATTTTCTTCACTTCCTCTCCTTAAAGTTATTTAAATTGGCAGGTTATAGCTGGACCAATTGTAACAGGGCAGCGTTAAGTCATTTACTTGGTGGACGACACTAATCAAAAGTTTAATACTGCGTTTATTTCCAGTAGCTTAGTTACGTACAAACAATACCATAATAGTTTGGGTGTACAGTTCTAATATGTCCGTCCTTCCTCGCTTCATTCGCCAATCTGCATGTGTCAAGGTCACACGAATTTCAACTTATGAATATGCATACCCGCGCTACACATTAAAAATATACGTTATGTGGCTTACTGTTGCAGCAAAAGACAAATAATGAGATGAGTATTGAATTAAACTTATGGCTAAATTACATTTCCCTGACATGTTATTAACTATACAATTATATGGTTTGTTCAACATAATTGTGTGGGGTTTTTACAGCTAGAATATAACACAATATGGATATGGGATCAGCAATACTTGACAATATTATTGACAAACTAGCTTTTTTGGTAGCCTTGGTACTAAATAAAGTTTGCTTGTTTGATTGATTGGTGTTTTACGTAGTAGGCCTACTCAAGGGTATTTCACTTATACGGTGACTATTGTCCAGCTCACATTGATCTGCTTAAATATGATCGAAAATGTTGAGAACACATAAAAACTACACAAGCATGCTAGCTAGGTCGTGTGACTTCCGCATATACCGGATGGTTGACCGACGGACTCGAACCCGTGAGCGGGACGTTGAATTAGGATTGGTAGGCCCACTAAACCACACAAAGTCGGTAGCTCAACTCGAAATCCGCCGTTACTTTGCCTTGCTGCAATGAGCGTATGAGTGTCCCAAGTGTGCAATGCAGCAAGGCAAGATAATGATGGGATTTGAATTGAGCGACCGAGTGGAGTTTTTAAAAAGTGGCGTACATCTCGTTTCAGTACAAATGAACCCATATGGCATTAACACAAAAGACATTTTAAAAACCAAACCCAAATCATAAACAAATTTTAAACAACAAGTCATAATAGGAAGCTTGGCAGCGGAGATACCGACTGTCACACTGTCCTTGAGGGAGAAGGAATAGTGCTCGATCATAATGATAATATACTTTTATTTGAGACATTTGTTAATATAACATTACAATTGCACATATATGATTTCCAAGAATTCTGATAAGTCATAGTAGACTTGGACTGTACACATAAGTTTTTTTTTTCTTTGAGCATATATATTAATCATGTAGTCTATGGGTGTTCAAAATATTCTCCCGATATTTATAATCATTGAGTATATGAAAATATCACAATTTAAAATGGTATATACAAGGATGTTATCACACGATTCAAGTCTGGATTTCAATGAATAGGTATAACTACGAATAAATTCCCAAAACAATGGTGCATTGCTAATGTAGAAGATCCAACTAGCGCTACAGCCTGCGCTATAATTAAGGAGCCATCTAAAAGATTTGTTGAGCATTACGCGCATACTGTTCATTGTTTTCTTTTTAAAAAAAATACCTACAGGTGACAACAGTACATATTACCCAGATATGTTTTAAACAGCAACTTTATGATATCATTATTGCAACATTTAAACTTTCTTATCAAAATGTTCGCTCTGATCTGGGATTACAATATAAAGGGATAGGTAGCTCGGCCTAATCCAGGCCCAATCTACATAAAGTCATGTACTCGGTATTGTTTTCATTCGTCCGTTCCCGTAAAGATTCCTGGAAAACTGCTGAACTTGACAGTTGTCAATGCGCATGTGCATTGCTATGGTTTTATATATTCTCAGGAGTCTCCCTCCTTCACGATTTTTGGTTGTTTTAAAGGTCCGTAAAACCATATAAATATTTGACAAATACGGACTGCGAATATATAACAACGAGCATTAACTCCTCTATTGATATCCAATGTCAGTTAGGCGGAAAAATAAGCATAATTGAATCCATCTCCGCCCCCAATGACTTGGTAAAAAATAAACCCAAAAATATTAAAATGTACTTTTTGCCTTATTTTCACAGTTTTTGCAGTCTAAAAAATAATCGAAATATTAATGTATCTGAATTGTGAATGAAATTAAACAAGCATTAACATCTCTTTGACGGATTAACATGGTTGACAAGGAGGTTTATGAAAAACTGCCTGAATGGTTTGAAACACCAAAAGAGTCCCGATCGCCTTTTTCATCAATCGGCCGCCATAGGTTTTTCTATCCATCATTAAATCGTTTTTTTTCACCCAACTGCACCTTTCTTCGAGTTATAATAATACTTTCTACGGAATTAAATGTACTTAAGTCTTATTATTTCCGTTAGCTGCTGCAAAATGGAAATATAAAACAGTGAAATCAAGTCATTTTCGTTCAACACGCTGTCTTCTTCGCCTGCAAACCGGATTGTTTTGTTTGTTTGATTGGGGTTTAACGTCGTACTCAATGGTATTTCACTTATATGACGACGGGTTGTCCACATCACACTGTTCCTTGCTTCATTACGGTGGAAAACCGGGAGGAAACCTTAGACGAATGGATTCAATCACTTTGAAAATAACAAGAGCAATGGCTTTTGGCCAAAAATTAACGGAGTTTTTTTTATATTGCCAGTCTCACTTTTAACAATCGGAATGAAAATTATTTCAGTAAGTGCAACCGGCATGTGTCTGTGGGAGAACATGGCATTGATGCATAGTGACAGATGTGTAAATACTTCCTTACTGGCATATTTAAGTGGCTCAGCACATAGATCATCATATCCTGCAGATTTGTTCATTTTTATTTTTTATATAATAGCCTGCATCATCAGGAGAAACTGTCTCAATACAAAGGCTTTTTGACCAGCTTTGATCAAGATTTTATAGGACAGTCGCCTTACAAGTGTCCTTTGACACAGAGTCCATGATCGACCCATATTTTTGTTTCCACATTTCGGAGATAGCGAGTTCGCCCTCTACATCGTCTACTATATTGGGTAGGGACATGTTGTGGGCATAACAAAATTTACTTTCTTTTAGAACTCATTAGCTAAGACATAAGCATAGATTTCAGCCATTTTGTTAGCACCGATATTTGTCTCATTTTTAAATGCATACTTAAATTGATTACCCCCCACGTTAAAGCTATCGGTCTAGTCATCTGTTAACTATAATTACACTTTAAAGTCTACAATTATTCACATAGCAATAACACAAATTATAAACTACAACATGTTTTCTTGTTTCCTGAAAGTTCATTATCACTATCTGAATCATCATCAATAATAACGCTTTGTAATGTAATTGTCTCCCCTGGCTGTTGACTCTCTGATGGCAAAGTTAAAATATATTCAATCATGAATTTCATGGCATCATCTGAAAAAAATATATATATATTAACAATAAGGACGATTTACTTCTTATTTTGAGAGACAAAATTGTAACACACATGTAAAAGGCTGAGTGAATCTTGGTTTATTTATGACCAGTTTTTGTGCGTTTTCACTTCAATTCCTGAGAATGTCTAAACCTGTACCAGTACCTGCTTTAACTAAGACATAGTATGGTCTCTGAGAAAGTCTTATTTCAAAGAGACACAGAATCTATTTGTAAAATGGTTTGGGAGAAAGTAACCCGAAATGTAGTCCTGTCAGATTCAATGTGACTAAGAGCAGGTTTAAATTAAGTAAAAGACATCCCATTGCCCAATTGACAAAGGACAAAATGGTTACCAAAGCTGTTGCAGAAACTGATATATAGATTGGTCTTGTTGAAATAAAAAAAATTATGCTAGATTCTTACTGCCGGGGAGTTTGTTTGCTCGATTGTGGTAACACCATACATAATGTAATTTCACTCATTATGATGTCATGCCAGCCCAATGAGTAAAAATGAAAACACCCTCTACGCCTCTGGTAACAAATACAGGACAATCACAGGACGCGATACAAAGACGTCAAAAACATATCGGCTTTATGTTGCCCCTTAACTCTGATAGCACCAGTACAACAGGAAGCTCCCTCCAACCTCCCTCTGTAATAAGTGAAATACTGTAAATTTACAGTGATGACCCTACAATCAACTTTGAATTAGGCTTCACTTGTAATAAGTGAAATACCGTAAATTTACAGTGATGACCCAACAATCAACATTGAATTAGGCTTCAATTGTAATAAGTGAAATACTGTAAATTTACAGTGATGACCCTACAATCAACTTTGAATTAGGCTTCACTTCACTTCACAAAGAAAATCTTAAAACACCCTCAACTGAGCAGCCGTATAACAGTTGCACAAACTCAAATTCTTCACCCACATTCCTTCTTGTATTAAACTTTCAAACATGATACAACATTATTTACCTACCTATATTAGTATTGCTTTTTGCAGAAGTTGGAAACCAGCCAAGGAAGTTGTGTTCTTCACAGAATTTACCTAAGTACCCTGTGTCAATGTTTACATCATCTAAATCACACTAAAAAAAAAAATTTGTAAAGTTAATAATAGCCATTACTTTTTGATAGTATAATTATTTATTCATTTGATAAAAAAAGGTATTCAAGATCATTTCTTTACTTTTCTCTGTTTGCACGAAAATCGCAATTTGTGTTAAATTATTTCACTGAAATATTCTTGCTACCATATTTCAAAGGTGATTGGTATCCAAAATCATGGGGTTCTTCGCCAATTACACAAAATGTAGCATTATGGCTACACAAAGCAAGCATAGTAGCACAATAGCACATGATCTACTGATAAGGGATAACAGTTCCTTTCTTTTTAATTTAACGCCATAATTCAGGTCATTTTTCTCTGTGGACAGCATGCCAGCTTATTTAACAGACAAACATAAGTAACCTCATATAATCATTAAAAAAACCAACACTGTGACATTTACTGTACAACACACACAAATCTTATTCTTGTTGCCATTTAGCTCGAGGAAGACTGGAAACCTCCTTTAACCTCTCGGTGAGCCAATATAAAAAATAGTTACTAACATATAAATAATTTTCTATAGTCTGTTTCTTTTATTTAGTCGCGTACCTTTAGTCTCATGTAAAATCGCCTATAAGTGCTACCATTTTTTTCTTTTTTCCCTGACGCGCAACAGATAAAACTCTACAGGTTGATA
>JAQQZZ010152119.1:0-12522 GCA_030265115.1 Mopalia vespertina | reverse complement strand
CCAATATGTTTCCAAAATTTGAAAACCCTGCGTTAAGTGGTATGGTTTTAAACGTGTTCATGTCGTCTGGTATACTATTATTATTGTTATGTATCATTATGTAGCTATGGAAACCAGAAATTTGATTGCAATGACCCAATTTAAAATAAGAGTATTGCTGAGTGCCGGACCAATGTGTTTCCAAAATTTGAAAACCCTAGGTTAAGCGGTATGGTTTTAAACGTGTTCAAGTCGTCTGGTATACTATTATCATAATTATGTATCAATTTGTTGCCATAGAAACCAGCAATTTGATTGAAATTGCCCCGTTTCAAATAGGAATGTAGTTAAATGCAAGACCAATGTAATTCCAAAATTTGAAAAACCTGTGTTAAGTGGTATTATTTATATCTTGTTCACGCCCTCTATACGGACGGACGGACAGACGGACGGACGTCGTGACGACATTATCCCTACGGCATAATATGCCGATGGGATAAAAACATCGTTATTGTAGTCATGGGGTATATAAGCCAGTCGTGCACATCAAGTATCGTTGATGATGGTGATCCAATTTTATACAAATGACTAAGACCGAAGTAATCAATAGACCTAATGTGAGGTGATATTTTTCTTCACAGTGGCATCGCTCTGGTCGTTAAAGAAGTCGGCAAACTCAAGGTTGCTGTAACCTTATGGAAATATGTGAACTGATTCATGCCAGTTGAAACAAGGAAATGGATACACAGACATTCAAACGTACTCATGTTAAAATGTCGATCTAAACGAGTGATAAACGTCCCTTTTGTATCGTCTGACATGCATTGTTGCCAATATTGTTTTTAAAAAATCCACGTTTTCTTTAACTTAAGATGTGCAATGTGTTCTGTTCATTGTTGATGTTGGTTTGTGATGCTTTCTCAACACTGGCTGCAGGTATAAGTTTTTTTAAATGTATTGTTTGATTCTAACCTACGTAACCCATAACTCCGGATTGATATCTCGGATCTAATAGTGTTTGATATTGTAATGAATCGCCGATGTTACGCAAAGCTTGATATGAAATGAAACCCGTTGCAACTCCACTTAGAATAAAAGGATGGGAAGAACCTTTCTCACTGTTTACCTCATTTTGTGAAAACATCGTTTAATGTTTGTAATACCTTAAATCAGTGTATGTTGTAACGAAATAACACTACCTCGGCAATTAACTCAAATGTTGAATCGAGACAAACGCATTTAACCAATATCAAGGCTGTCTTCGTAGACTCGATTCAATGAAATGGAAAATGAAATTGCCTTTTTCATTGGCTTTGTTATCTAATATGTTACTGCAATGAAGTAAAATACTCTTTGTACATCAAACAATCCCAATGCATGTGTAGACGTTGTCATACAAGTTGCTGGTGACGGTTCTGGCACCATGGGAAACGTTTAGTCTATGGCATATAGCAACCTATAGAAATGACAAATTCATCAGAACATGAAGGTTCAGTTCCCTTGATCACGCCTTCTAGAAACGAATGTATTATATACTGGTGTGCATGTTTCATTTGGATCTGGTTTGTAGAAACTTTGTGTTTATTAATATCCAGACCAACAAGCAACAGTTTATCAGATACAATTTAACTGTGCACAAAAGGTTTTGTAATGCATTTGTGATTTATAACATAACAGTATCAACAGCATGGCAATGCTTAGTAAATAGACATTAACAGTTATTGCAGGAAGGTATATTATTTGCCTGGTTATGTCTTTGCATTATGTCTCAAATGACTCAACTACATTCATGTATAACATATTTTTATTGCAGAAAAACACACTGTGTTTGCCTGCACGGGGATTCGAACTCGTGTCTATGGTAAGTCTGCACAGGTATTCAAACTCGGGTCTATGGTAAGTCTGCAAAGGGATTCAAACTCGGGTCTATAGTAAGTCTGCACGGGGATTCGAACTCGGATCTATGGTAAGTTTGCACGGGGATTCGAACTCGGGTCTGTGATAAGTCTGCACGGGAATTCGAACTCGTGCCTATGGTAAGTCTGCACGGGGATTCGAACTCGGATCTATGGTAAGTTTGCAGGGGGATTCGAACTGGTGTCTATGGTAAGTCTGCACGGGGATTCGAACTCGTGCCTATGGTAAGTCTGCACGGGGATTCGAACTCGTGCCTATGGTAAGTCTGCACGGGGATTTGAACTCGGATCTATGGTAAGTCTGCACGGGGATTCGAACTCGGGTCTATGGTAAGTCTGCACGGGGATTCGAACTCGGGCCTATGGTAAGTCTGCACGGGGATTCGAACTCGTGTCTATGGTAAGTCTGCACGCGGATTCGAACTCGGGTCTATGGTAAGTAAGGACAATGCTCTAACAATCGTAGCTATAGACGTTCATGGGAGCGAGACCCCGAATTTTCCTTTCAGATATATTTTATAAAACTGGAAATGGAATCGGATAAGTATACCGTTCCCAGCAATATGTCATTTCAGTTGAAGCATATCTGGACACCAAGAAACGAGGAATCGATGTGTTTATTATGTGGCAACTAATTTAAAAGAGAGAACATTTTTATATGCAATTGTAAAACATATAAAAAGATTGATACAAAATTATGTTTTTGGAATTGCTACGAAAAAATGAAAGAGTTCATTTTTTGTTTCTTGACGTACAACGTAATATTCTGATATGAAATGGCAGATTGAATTCTACAGGGAATATGATGTTATGACCCAAATTTCTTTCATAAAAATCGACACAAAGAAAAATACAGGAGTTGATTAAGGGCTGTCAAATATTTTCGTCCAAATTCACATCCGTCACCTTTAAGCGGACACCTCACACGAATCGATTCCTGGCAGCAATAATAGGTTTACTGGCATGACATCAACTAAGAGTAGCTTTGTCCATAGTTTAAAGAAAGAACATTAACATAACTCTAAGATTTTAAAAATCATTTTCACTCGCAAATTATCTTATTTGGTTTAAAAGAAGAGATCGTCACATGGTCTGTCATGTTGTTTTAATGATACACTCTTAGAAATGATGGGTCTTTAATGGTTACGTAGAAAAACGGATGGTTCTAAATGGAACCATCACGCCCAAAGCGGTTCTTTGATATAATAAGATAGGGGAAAATACATGGAGCTCCAGGGTTCCAAACCGGACCATAAAGGGTTCAATCAGAGCAATGACTCAAGAACCTTACAGGGTTCCATTAGGGCCATATTTTTTTAACGTGTACCTTCTACCCGAAGATTTTTATGTATTCGAAGCACTTCGTTCAAAAAGGTTATAAATCATAAAAAGAAAAGCGTTGTGTTGTTTTATTGTATTATAATTACTTGATTTCACAAGGATGTGTTATTTAAACAATTTAAAAAAAAATAAATCGATACTCGATTGGCTAGGCGAAGCGGTTAACCTGTTTGGGTGGAGGTGACCGAATCAAAACCGAATAATCAAAGTGATGACCGCTCCACTTTTAAACGTCTAGTGTATACCACGAATTGTGTAAGTCTTTTCACGCGAAATCTAGCTATGACGAGGAAAGCAAATTATGTATCATAGACCTCGTGAGAGCGTGTGGTTTGTCTGTTGTTATTTAGTTCATAGGCTTCATTGTGATTTTACATTTAAAACAATATCCAAGTTACATTATATATTATAGGTCTAGGTGAGTCATGTTTCATGGCGTCATGTATGAGGAAAATAAAACATCGCCAACAGAAGCAATAGACTTTCAAATTGTCCCCACAATAGTTCAGTCATATCGTGCCGTTATTGTAAAAAATAACAGACCTTGCGTGATCCAATTGCGAATAATATGTGAATGTGTACGTGACATACACAAGTGTTGGCAACCGGAAGTAATCGAATAAAAGTATGCGACGATAAATACCTTACCAGCCCTGTCAATGTCATTACTTGAGTTCATTTCCGGTTGTTACTGTCTGTTACTACTTCCGGTGACTGTCTGCACAGAATCACAGACAGCACGCCAATGCGTAAAAACAATTGATTAGGGTTAACCAACCAAAAGACTGTATCTGGCCAGTTTTGGTATAGACCTTCCTCCACGGCAACTCAAGTTAACGCCAGCACATTCCTATTGGATAGATGACTATCAGAATAAAAGTTTTCAGTCTACGGAATAGCAGAAAAAAAGTTTACTTTAAACGTGTTTTATTGATCAAAATAGCCAAAGAGTATGAATTCAAGTTCATTGCACCGTATTTAGCCATTTTGTATAAACCATATAAACATACGGACTGAAATAGTGCTAAATGTATTGAAAACTACAGTTTGAAGAAGGAAGATACGGGTTTGCCACACATTGCATTGGCACTTATGTAATACGGGGTTTCCAGTTATGACATTACGACAACAGAGTGACGTCCCTTAGCACAATGACGTTGCCACTTTATGGCACAGTAGGGCAGTCTGTCTATACTTTAACATTGCGGGTTGTTGGTTTTCAGTAAAATATAGCTTTGAAATTATAACTTTTGCAAAAAAATAATGTTTTAAGCTATGAGAAAAGGAAATGCATACGGTTTTATTAACGTTTACCTGTTAATTTGCAATATTCCTATACCGCTCATGTTAAAGATCGTGGATTGGCACTCCCTTGCCGTTAACCGATAACGTTATTTCGCAAAGGGACGTCACTCTGTTGTCGTAACTCGAAACCCCCGTATTGCCACACACTCATAACAGTGGAATAACGTTGAGTACTGCATGTTTGAAAATGGACAAATTGTAATTTGTCAGCCTTGGACAATTGATATTCAACTTTCGACAATTCCTGTTCAGCTCGCGCTTCGCCCTCAGTCAACGGCACATATCGAATGTCGTGCTCCCCTGATAATTCCTGTTCAGCTCGCGCTTCCCCCTCAGTCAACGGCACATCTCGAATGTCGTGCTCCCCGGGCATTTGAAGATCCCTAAATCAAACAAGAAGTCTAAGCATTACTGTCGCCTTAACACTGGAGGAATATTATTGTTCAACATTGCAAAACTCTGCACTGTTTATAGGTGTGCTAGTGCAAATATCTGTTGGAATACGTTCGAGCAAGACATCAACAACCAATCAAATGTTGTTGAAATTGTGGTTTAATGGCCTCTTCCCGTGGCGGATTTCGCCGGTCCTATCAACCAATCAAAGACGTAATTGATACCTTTTGTGATGAAAACTAGCCCATCGTCTCGCAGTATATACTCAAACAGTTTATGTATGTTTCTTCCCAAAAAAATCTCTACATGATTTTGGCTAAATATTTATGTCGACCATGTCAAAGTGTTTAATGTGGTAATACTGTTTTTGGAGGATAAAACTATTGGCCTCTAAATTTATTTTTATTCAACAACAAACACAACAAATTGTTTAATATTCTCGTTTGATTTCAATAGACTTGGCAATTTCCGCATCAAACATACTTTGTTGATCATTTCAAGAATGTTTCTCCTTAGAAGTGTATCGAGTTCTAAATATAGCTGGAGAAAGTTAAATATGTCTTTTTGTCTGGGAAGTTGGTCTGACTTTTGCTCTCAAGTACTGCGATGTCTGGCAGAGTAATTCCTCATTGTACAGCTGAAGTATGAGTGTCTTGTCAGACCCGTCTGGTCGGCTCGACTTCCGGTTCCTACTCAAAACAAACCTACATCAAACATTCTCGTCTTGAGGATTTGGTGCTGACAGTGTTTTTCATCAATCAAAACTCTTTAGAGCTGTCAACGTGTTTCTTCCACAGGGCTGTTATAATATTTGCCAACTATCTGATGAGGAATGAAGGAAGTTATGAAAGTGTGAGGAGCATGTCAATCAAGTCTGAACGCTGTCTGTCTAAAGAAATTTCACTAATACCATCATTATATCAATATAGCTACATTTTGATCCTATTTTTGGCATCAATCTTTTAGTTGTGGAGATATGAGCAGCTATATCGGTTCTGGCCACCCGACCATGTTATTTTCGTGGATTGACCAATGGTACAAGGAACGCTTTTCTACGGTAACTTCGTACAGCTCTTTGGCCAATAGTGAAGTTGACAGATTAATCTCACTGCTGATCAAATAGCTTTGTATAATCTTCACATAGCCACCCTAGATATAAAAAAAATATAAAAAGTTTGGATAATGCACAAAACGGAAGGGATGCGGGGAAGACAAGGACAGAACATGGAAAGATAAGAGTAGGTTGGGAATTGAAGGAACGAAATATAATACAGACCATACAACATGGCACTACACTGGAACGTACAACAACAAAAAATAGTAACTATCACGTAACAACACTGCAGGCCAACTGTGCGTTCTCGAAAAACACAAATTGGTGTATTAAAGATTTTGAAATATTAGCGAAAACCAACTAGTTGTTTTCCCTTCTTCATATCCCCGAAGAAAGACATAAGATTAATTTTATCTGTTAAATTTGCTATCTTTTGTAGTTAGGACTAACCCTGTGGCGATACATCTTTAAGTAGATTCCAATATTTTGCAGGAATGATAACGTTAAATGGCGTGACTTGACTTCAATAACCGATAGCACAAATTCTTTAGTCATTTTATTGCTTTATAGTATAAAGGAAGATTTAAAGTGTGATTCTTTATTCTCAGAGTGTGAGGCAGGAATACACTAACTTTCCGCTGATGTCACAGATACCAATCATAATGATCCCGATTGAGATACCTCTATAGGTCTTTACAATTTCCCCCAAAATTAATAATACACACATATGTTAGAGACATATTTCCACCTTTACTTAAACAAAAGCCCTTTATGTTACCTAGCATTATCATCTGGAACACAACAACACTACATGATTGTTTATATATAGAATTCCTTTGAGGCATCAACGAGTTTTAATTTGGTAAAATAGGCAGCAGGAAACAAAATAAATTTTATATATTTATCCACATAGGCTGCAGCTTATTTTAAAGTACAATGAACAGAGATACCGCTATAATAGAAAAGAAAATGCTTTTCGAAACGGTAAACGAAAATACTAATCGAAAGGAATTCATGCGGACAAACCAAGAGCTTTTTTCACGCTCAATGGATAGCTCAGGGAACATTTGTAAAAAATATTCAACTTACTTCCTTGTCTGTGATAATTATTTTTAAAACAAGAGAAAAGCAATCAGAGATTGCATAACAATATGGCCCCCACTCCGCAGTCCACCCAAGACACATAACAACATGCGGCGCACCAAAAATTAACCTAATGAGGGAAACTTCACGGTGTGTTCAGTCTGAACAAACCATGTGTTCAGCCTAAACACAATGTGTTCTCAAATAATTAGATTCATTTTGTTCATACTACAATTCAAGCCTCTGCAGAGGTAGCCTACATGACATTTATTTTGCCTAAACCATACAATTAACCAATACAATTAAGTTTGACAGAGCTGTCAACGTTTTTTTTTTCTACGTTGCACATCTTTTTTTAAGTTTAAAAGTTTTAAAGTTTAAAAAACCTAAGTGAAAAAGTAAACAAGATACAGCCTGGACAATCTTCCCGTGCATAAAGTTAATTTATGTGGGAATTTGCATAATTCAGTGACTTTTTTTCTAAGTTGCACATCTGCGTATATAGAAGAATGCACTATGCAAGTTTCAAAAGCCTAAGTGAAATAGTAACCAAGATACAACCCGGACAAGCTTACCAGAAATACGGACGCACGGACACACGGACAGAAAAAGTAAAACCTATATGCCCCCCTCCTCTTACTAGAGGGGGGGGGGGGGGGGGGCATAACAATTGCATTTTAGTGCAGTGCTTTTGTTGAAACACAGGGTTTAGTTATGTGTTTTCAACATCTGCGTCAATCAGTACAATGGGATTGGCTAAACAGACCGATGAAGCCTCGTGATGACAAATTGTTTATAGTCAGACTCTTACATATGCAGCTTGTTTGTCTATTTTTTTTTTATAAATAATGTTAATCGTTTAGCTCTGGTTTTACATGAGCCCCACAATTGGACGGAAAGCCGATCGTAATGATGCCTAAATGTCCTGCGCAGGAACTTGGGCTAAACTTAGAAAATTACATTTGTGTATCCTCCTTTATGAAGTTTATGATAGTGAAAACATTTCTTTGAAATTCCAATAACAAATTGTTAAATTTGAGGCCGGAATTTAGTTTCATCAGTAAAACATACTGCAGGTTTGTTGACAAGGTGTTGGAGATAAATGATTGTGTCACAACAGACTAGGCTCCCCGATGTGGGTTTATTTTGTCATATGTTTAGCTGTAGTTCCACTGGTGAATATTAAACAAGATATCTAAAAACTCGAAAAACGAATTAAATTGGCTGAGCCCCTCTTAGAGTGTTAGATTAATTATAGACTCAATTAACCGGCCATTGTTACGTGCAAATTTGAGACACATTATATTTTGGCAGTCTGAAAAACAAAATACAAAAAAACAAAAATAGATCGTATTAGTTTTAATTCGACATTGTTTTAATTTTCCATCAGTTCCACAGTTAGTATTGCACCTTTTTCCCGATGTCACATATTCCTAATATTCCGCGCGAAGGACGGGCTCAGCAAGTGATTTCCTCAAAATCAACCAAGAGATGTTGTGGGGCTCTTGTGCAAAATAGACTTCGTGTGCTAATATTCTGCCAAAGTCCTGTTGCACCTCCTATTATACAATACAATATAGTACTGAGAAACTAACTCTGTGTGTTGTGGATGTGGAGTATGGCATTATAGTTATTTACCTGTTCAATGCATGTAAATATAGGCTACGTGTAAGCCTCTCCACGTTTGAGCTGTATTGTGTTCATACAAACCAAGCCGTTATACATTGACGCGATCATGTTAGTATAGTCTAGTGGAAACTAGATTTCCCAGTCAATCTATGCTGAATATCCTTAGGGTTTAGCACACGCTGGCTCTGATTCAGTCAGTAATGGCAATATTGTGTTGTATTGTTATGACTACTATACCCCAGCTCATCTTTCGTCATTCGACACCCACTGTGTCCCTTCTCATCTTCCATAAGGATTTCAAGGTGTTATTGGCCTACTAGCTGAACTATTGTAAATTAGTCTGTTTCATTACGAGAACCTCCAAGCAATGTGATTAACATATCATGTCTCAATCAGGGTAAATACGGTTAATCTCATTGTTTTACATTTCCGGATATATGTGATAATCAAACAGTAGGTAACATTTAATTATTCTATTCTAATTATAATAAAAATGATAAATTTATTTAACAAGAACAAATCAGCCAAATTTAAAATTTGCTCTTCCCTGTAGCCCTCAATGAATGCTGTACATAAATGTAAGATACATGAACACAATATTCTAACATAAAAATATGAAGACAATAAATAAACAGTAATTTAGATAATAAATAATAAAATGATCAAAGCATTTATAAATTAGATAGGCAGATTGACAAATGTACTAATTAACAATAAATTCAGACAGGCAATTTGAAGTTAAAAAAAGTGAAGTACAATATATTTTACAATAAAATACAAGAAGTCCTACAGTAGAAAACTGCCCGACTACAACAACTACAAATTACAAAGTGACATTTTCTGTTGCAAAATGATGTTTCTTCAGATTTTAAAACGTTTTTAAAAGTACTATGTAGCATGTGTTACACAGACATGTACATAATTTATTATACAGTCATGTAGTACAAAAGATACTACATGAAGGGGAGCTAATTCTGGCAAACCATCTAAATGTCAACAAGAGTTATCCCTGTAACAGAAGTCTACATATTTGAACATATTGACAGTGAAGCAGACAGCTTTAAATACAAAATGGCCCAAATACCAATACAGCTTATAGACTAAATATTACAAGGTAACAAATTGAACTCTTTCACCGCTTACAAAAAATTACACGAATTCTACAAGTCCCATGGCTAGCCAAGGGCGGCCATAATGAAACATGCAGGTATTAAAATAAGCAAATGTCAGGGATGATATAAACATACACTTTGAGAAAGAGGCTTTGTATTTATACTATAGATTACAATTAGATACATGTGTATAAATGCATGTATGTTAGTAACAGCTCAGTTGTATGTACATTGTACATAAATGATTCACAGGTGGTGTAATTCCGGAAAACGATATTTCAGCATTTATTAAGCCACCATCATAATAACAAAGTGGTCAACAGCAAACTTATATACAAGTTTATATGAACAGGTTGTTTCTTGTTGTATTTGTATGATCTATTCATACCTATGTGAAGCATGTCCATAATGCTGGAAAGTTAATTGTCCTCCAGTGCTAAGTAAAGACTGTATTGCTACTCTTCAAACTCTTCAAAGCCAGATGGCTGCTTTATTTGCAGTTATTTTATCAAAATATACCAATGCCAGTTGAGTGGTGTTGGTCAATTTGCTTGTTATTTCAGTTTTAATTCCTATCAGGGTAATTTTAAAAGTACTTAATTTATTCTACTTTCCATTTAAAATATTCAAACTAGCACAAGTTCCAGTTAAATGTTGTTAAGTTGTATTCAAGGGAACGTCTACATATCAGTTTAATGACGTCTTCGAGCTTTTTTCCATATGAGAATTCTTCAACAGGTGATTTACGTGTACATGTGTATAGCCTATAGGCCTATGTTTGATTAATCCGAAGTGGTTTGGGAGAAAGATTCCTATAGTTATTTTTTTACCCATATCGCCGGACTCATAGATTAGTTTTTTGTATCGGTTTAACTTTAGCGTTACACTCTAGAACCATGTCAGGTATTTCCCTTATATGTAGGCAGATTTTTCACTCACTACTCCAAGTTGTTTCATACAGTGGAAACTGAAAGGAATCCTGGCTCGTAAAAAAACACTCCAATGATCCAATCCACCAATTGCCACCAGTTCGCTAGCCAAAAGTTTTATTCTGAGATTAATGTCATACTCAAATTATTTCACTCATATGACAACAAGCTGGCACCGTGGGTGAAGGAACCTAGGGAGAATAGAAATGGTTCTGTAGTTTTCAGTAAGGTTTCTGGGGCCTGTTTTATGTAAAAGCAAAACTTTCAATTCTTTCCAACTATCTGGAAAGGTTAATGTGACAATGAATAAATTCAATAGTTGGGTGAGAGAAGGCGTTAAAATGTCTGCACTTACTTTAAGAACACGGCCACTTATTCCATCAAGGCCTACAGACTTTTTAGTGTTCCGATTTTTAAGTTGTTTTAAAACTGTTTGTTTGGGGATTAATGGTATGGCATAGTAGTTTTCTGGAGGTTTGCGTGAAGATATAAAATGTTTAAGTTTGTCAAGGTCTTCAGCGGGATCTAATGAGTCTCTTGGAAGTAACTTTTTAACTGTGGCTGAGGACAAAAACATATTGAAATCATTTGGTGTGTTAGTATTATTTTGTTTAAGACACTTGGTGTTTTCAAAATACATTGCTGTTGGGATAGAATTGTTGGACCTTCCATTTATTTAGTCACTTCCATGGATTGTTGTCTGCATCATTGAGAACTAGATTTTCAAAAAAGTCCTTCTTTGCGTTGTATATAAGACGATTAACTTTGTTCATTTCTTGGCGCGTTATTATCGGATCGTTTGAACTTTTCTAGTGTGAATTGCGTTAGAAACTTCTGGGTTAATCCACTCAGGTAGCTTATTTCGTTTGACACGTTTTTTCTTAGCTGGAGCATTACTATCTACAACATACAACAATGTTTCCACCCATGCTTTTAATGCCTGATTTGGATCTTTTCAATTTGAAATGAACTCACAGTTTATAGTCTTAAGTTCCTGTCTAAAGTCATTTACATTAAAATCTTTCATTGAGCGAATAATAAATTGATGAGCATTTGACTTGTGTCTATAATTACATTTGCGAGCTATGAATGTTGCCCTGTGATCACTGAGGAAAAGATTAGAAGTAGAAGAGTAAAGCCTTCCGCAGACGAGCGATTCTCCGTCGGCGACTAATTGCAAGAGATTTTCCATCGGCTACAGCTTTTGCCGCACACGGAGCGATTCTGAGTCGGCGATTCTTACAAAGTCAGCTGACATGTAGACAAGTGACAAAAACTTGGAATGATTGTTTTTTGGGGTTTTTTTAAATGACGTTCATTGAAAATTGTATAGAAATTTTGGCTTTGATTTTGAACATTGTAGGCACAGTCGACGGAGCTAGTTTAATATACATGCGTCAATATTTAAATTTAAATCGTGTGACTATCTCTGTTACTGATTGGATATACAACTTTTGGCTGCGATTTTCTGTCGCATGTTTGTCGCACATGAGGAGATTAGTCGCCGACAGTCGGCGACGAGTTGCAGGATTTCAAACAAGTTTGATCCCTTGCGATTAGTCGCCGACAATGCCTAGTCGCGTCGCAAGCCTGCCGCACACGGAGTGAATACCTTGAGATTTTTAGTCGCCGACGGAGAATCGCTCGTGTGCGGCGGGCTTTAAGCAACAAAAACGTAATGGACTTAGGTGTTTTTTTTCCTCCAGTCCCTCCGTATGATTTGAAAGCCCGACCAGTACACCGACACCGGTTTGACATTTCTCTTTTACCCTAGGACTTGT
>JAQQZZ010152108.1:0-12522 GCA_030265115.1 Mopalia vespertina | reverse complement strand
GTTTATAACTTTTCAAACATCTTTTGTTTTGTCCCATTTTCTGTGATGCACAGTTACTTTTTTCCATTAGTATACAATAGCCATATCCAAGCATTGGACATGGCAAACCAGTCACCACATGTGACGGAACATAAAGCTAAGGATTTGATTGCTCAATATTGGTTGAGCTCTTTTGTTTACTGCTTAACGTGCAAGGCATTACCGACTGGATGATTTTGACTGTAGTTTAAACATTACCCAATGTTCAAGATCCAATTGTTAACTGGATATAGTTCGATAAATAACTAGATAGCATATTTTAACGTAAAATATAATGTTCATTCTACCTAAATGCTTTTTATTGCGGCACCGACATCTGCTTTAAATATACCGGAATTTAAGACCGTTGGGTTTGTGTAAGAATTTGGATAGGCTTGGGTAAGGTAACAGGTTAGGATTGGCGTTAAATTTAATCTTCAAGCTTAGTTTCAGTTTTAGGTAAAATTACGGGTTAGGATTGGATCAAGTTTTAGCAATAGGTTTAATTCTAGCATTTGTGTAAAGTGATGGGTTTAGGCTTGGTGTTAAAACAGAACGAAGAATGACATTTTGTCTTAGTCCTACATGACGTCCGTCGTCTAACTAAGAGACATTACTTTATTCGTCAATGGAAACACGGATTGAACAAACTACAAATCGGACTCTCTCTGTGACATCCTATTTCTGAAAGACGTGCCCTAGTAGCCATTATACTTAGCCAGCAATGTGCACTGCTTGTTCGCCTATGTTTGGCATATACACCTGGAACCTACAGCCGAAGTCTGAATATTACTGATATCGATCGGAGGTGGAAACAGTATACCATATAGGCTAATTTTAGCACAATGTATGACAAGTGCTGATCGAACAACTTTTAATTTGATTCTAGAAAGCAAGTAGTTTCTAATAACCTGTGGCTTAAAAAGTTATATAATGATGACTTTGTGATATCAGAAACGTCAGTCCGTTGAGTAAGATATGACGTCAGTTTAGTGTCGGGTTTATGAGCTAGGATAGATGTAGAGTTCTGTCTCTCTGGTCGTCTATCATATCATGTAACCTTATCTAGAGATACCTTATATCCACATAAGGGTGATCACCATATCCCCAAAGTGGCAGGTGTCTGTTAATTATCCTGTTGTGGATAAATTATTATAATGTCCTTGGATATTTCCAGATCCGGTATTAATCCCCTCAGAGATCTCCAGGCTAGGTTCAGTAGTATAGAGTGCCCAACCCAGGTCGCATTTGCTATTACATAATAATGAAGGGTTCTACGTCATCAAGTAATAATTGTTTACTATATAAATAGTAGTGGGGAGCCATTTTGACTCCCCAATAATAATGTTATAATAAGCTTTATTTACAGAGGGTTAAAGTTCAATGTACACTCAGTCAACGTAAAGCTGATCTACCCTGAGGCCCTCTACATAAACATTCACTCACACACACACACACACATACACACACACACATCCTGGTATAATGCATTGGACATATATATATATTTTTTATAGTAAGCATTTAGATTTTAAAGACAGAAATTGCAACACAATAAATACAAGGCTTAAAGAGAACAACAATAAAGTAAAATCTTACTAGAACTCCTCATAATATTTACAAGACAATAACAAAAGAAAGAATGAACAACAAAATGAAAAGAGGAAAAAAAAAGTATATATTTACACACACTATTTACAATATTTACAAGACAACTCAATTTAGCTTACATGACCGTGCTGTCTACGGTTAATTGAGAAAACAGATATGTATATATATACATCATATACATATATACATTTTTAATAAATGAAGAGAGAAAAATTTGCTTGCCTCCTCCGGGATTCGAGCCCGGCACCTTCGGGTTATATAGATATATATATAGAACTACACATTTATTATTTCTAAATCAAGTTGAATGCAAATTGATTTAGATGGCGTGAGTGCTGCTTTTATCTTCAATACGATTTGCCAGTGACAGTGCTCTCACTCTTCTTTTCAAAAGAATGTCGACTTTTTTTCAGTATTTTAAAAATAGTCATTAAGCCTTGAATCTGTTGGCTGCTTTTATATGTGCTTTAAATTTGTCTATTTGTACATTTGACCAGATAGGACAAAGCTTTGACAGATTGATATAATATTCAGTAGTGTAGTTTGTTATAACTTGTATATAAAAAATGCCAACAACAAATCGTGCTCTGACTAAAGCAAATACGCAGTTGCTACCTATATCATGAAACTTAATAGTGCTGTGAACACTAAACTAAAACCACATAGTAATCTGATGGAGAAGACAACAGATCGATGGATATTAAAACACAGATTTATACTTATGTTTTCTTATTAAATAGGCACATCATGAATTACGTTCATTGAATGACATGCTGTATAAGACGTATATACAAGGTGTTAATTCTAGTCTTATACTGAACCAGGTAAATAGAAAACGGGAAAATAGAAGAGTGAAAACACAAAGCTGTGTAAAATGCTATACATTTCAAAAAAGAAATAATCACACTGGCACAGGGATTTTGTAATTTTGACAACTGTCCTTTGGACAAGACTCTTGCGTCGAGAGATTCAATATTCTGTGCGGAGTTATATATTTGAGAATTTAGACGGCTTGTGTCATGGCTGTCAATAGATGGAATGAACTCGGATATTCCCGCATCAGAATGTGTCAGGCTGACTTAACGCAGAACTGGTAGGAGATTCAGCGACTCAATAGTGATTAGGGAATATCGTTTCTTGACAAAGAACACTTTGTCCAACTTAAACGTGACGGCTTCAGGCCGTTAAAGAATTAATTTAGATCACGGCTTCTTATCTTATCATTTGTAAAATCTAGACGTTCTCGTTTCGCCCGCGAAAATGTATTCTTGAATAAAATAGAATTACTCTGAAGTATCTGTCAGCAATATATCTGTCAAAGACATTCAGATTGGGGTGAAATATATATTTTTTTATGTCCTTGTGTTTTTTATTTTCTTTCATCGTCTTTGTCAAAATATTTAATTGTTCAGTCCAATCACATTGGACGAATACATTTAGTAACTGGGTGGAAAACATATTACAGAGCGATCTACACACGGAATCACAGTAAAATCTTCATAAGTTTGTATCTTGATGATGGTAGTATGGCTTGTATATTAGCAGTTTTTGCTTAGTTTTTAACGCACTGCTCAAGTGTATTTCACTTATATGCCTACGGAATATTTGCGAAGAGTAGACATCAACTCAAATACAATTTAATGTTGGAAATGTATGTTACCTCCAAACATAACAGCATAAATATAACTTAATCACTCTTATCTAGATGGTTGCGTTTCTAGTAAAAACAATGTCCGACTTTGTTGGACTAGATCGGTGTTGACTAAATTTTTTATTACGAATGTGTTGGTCGAATAAGACCTATTTTCACCCAATCAGTTATAGGCATTTTTTAATATTGTTGATATTTGTCTCCTATATAAAATATATTTTTACAACAGTTTAATGGATTCCTCACTAAACTCAAGGGTGTTTTAAAACAATTAAAATAAGATTGACAAAATACAGATTGGCGTTTTTTGTTTTGTAGCCAATAGTTAAAATAAGTTGTTTTCCAAAATTAATTTTGTGTTAAATTATGTGTTTTTTTCTAATTTCGATATAACGTCTTATCCAGATTTATTTCCCATATATATGAACGGATAGCACAGTTCTTAATCTGTTTAAATAAGGTGGAAATCCGAGATAAAACGTCGTAAAAGCCACCCTCGTGATCGCCGGATTCAAATGGTGTGTCTCCTCCAAATATCTGAGGAGAGCAGAGGGACTTTTAACTTTGAATGGTGCATTGCACGAGGACCAGTAGTCCGACGCGCCAGATTGTGTTGAGTGACAAAAAAACCCCAAAACTTCTATTATCTTTCAACAAACAGCATTAAATACAGTCAATAGACTCTAAAAATAACCACAGTATGGAATGGAATATATCTTCAATTAATTTAAGATAACAGATTTTTGTTAAGCAATGGATCATTCAGCACCACAAACTACACTGATCTACGGCTCTTTCATCTTGTAATCTTGTTTATAGATGGGAAGTCATCTGCGCGAGTAATTTGCAAAGGGATAAAGATTGTCGAATCGATTTAATTACAATTTATTCACACCAATAAACTTCTATCTAATATCGACTTGCTGTTCATTCATGTTCTGCGGAATAAATCAGTATTAAAGTCGTATGTAACTATAGTAGAGATGTGAAGGTTTCGATTATGGTCCTTTCAATTGTTTAATATATGCGTTTAAAGTGCGACAAATGTGGAATAATTGAATCATTCATAGTTTAGAGACTGTCTATAGTGTACATTGCTACCTTTCTATTCTAATGTTAGAGACGTATGTTCACATTTGTATTTTTTAACAAAAGGAAGTCGATAGAAGATAAGTTATCTCATATTTTAACAATTCCAAAAATGTTTGAATGTCGTTTGCATATCTATAAGTGTCGGATATTAAGAAATCGTAGCTAAAGGTAATGTCCCTCACGTTCATTAGTTCGCCAAATGTTACTGCTTTTCTGATGGGTACGTGGTTTGCTAGCTTGTTGTTTTACGTCATAAGACTGTTTCATTAATATGACACCCTCTATGTCGATCATTAATTGGACACCAAACAAGAAAGAAAAACTCGTTCAACCAAGGCTTGTTTGTTTGTTTGTTTGATTGGGGATTTACGTCGTACTCAAGGGTATTTCACTTATATGACGACGTGCCAGCCCAATGGATGAAGGGAACCACCCTCGACACACTGGCAACAAACAAAGACAAATACAGGACAAAAACAGGACGCAGTACAGACACCACAAACAGATCGGCTTCCTGTTCCCCTTTAGCTATGAGAGCACCAGGGCAACATGATGCTCCCTCTAACCACCCGGTCAACCAAGGCAACAACCCTTATTAATACACATGGAAAAATTGGGAAGCAAAACTTAGTTTGTTTGTGTGTTTGTTTCATTGGCGTTAAATGACGTACCGAAGGCTATTTTATTTGAATGATGACGCAGAAACCAACATGAATATGATACAAAGCGTGTAATCTGGAATTCAACGGGTAACAATCAAATCTGGTCCCCTTATCCGCCATTAGCTTTAAACGAAACCGGCACAACCAACTTTGTGTTATAGAGGTTAAACACCGCACTCACGGTTATTTCACACACATGACGGCGTGATAGCCCATGGGCTGAAGAAAACCACCATCCGTGTCACAAGCAAGAAAAAAAAAGGACGGGACAAATACAGGACAATGAAAAGACAAGTTTCTCTGAGAATCACCAGGGCAACGGGAAACTCCCTCCAACCACCCGCTTGTAAATATAACCGTGGCTTGTTGCGTCACAACATGTCACCACGCCTGCAGACACATTCTATATAATAAGACAATACTAACAACTAATTTACGACCTGTCAAGTGTATAAAATGACCCACTAGAAATATGTAACGCATAAATGCAATCCATACATGTATATATATATATAAATAATTGACATCTAAATTTATTTAGAGACAGTTTGTTTTTCATCTACGGAAGCAGTACAAGTATTTCGAGAGTAGGCTACTTTAACAGCCACATACAAAAGTCACACCTACGCACTGGCACAAAATAAATTTAAAAAACACGGTACGGTGAGTGCTAATTATAATACAAATTGGACCCTTTGAATTGCATAAATGGTGGAGTATTCTTTATATCCCAGTTGATTTGCCCATGACTTTGATCTCCTCGTTCACATCACAAGTGCTAATTTCAACTTTGATGTTGGTTGAAATTAAATATCCAAGCGTCATTTTTATCGATTCATTTATATTTTTTGTCGTTTGAAGGGGAAAAAAAACGAAGAACGTCAACGATAATCAAGTTTTTTTGTTTTGAATATTTCTTCCATTCCACCGATCGCGCGCAGTGTATAGCTGATTTGAATTTTTAACCTAAAAAAAGGAACGATCAAAATCGTTCAAACACCAATTTGAAGCGCTTGCAAATTAATAATTACATCTAAAGAATAATACGAGTATTTTACTCTCTTTGTCGTCTCTGGTTAAATACAATCTGTTAGTCACATCGATTTTAGTAATAAGACTTTAAACATAAGCAAACGCATGTATTTTCATCAACGGTTTGTAATTTGCCAAGTCTTTTTTTATGCGTAACGTCACGGACACTTTTCATATATCATACTCAGGAATAGTCATCATCCACAAATATAAATACACACTTTACAATTCCAAGGATTCCTGGAATCCACGTATTGTGTGTATTCCAAATCCATGTCGTGGATCCCATTACATAATCATGAAGCAGTTTTCATCATTATTGCAGTGCTATTTATTCGTCAAAAGAAGTTAACCTTCAGAAGTTTGTCTCTAGTGTCCTGGTAAAGTTTTAACAATAGGGCCTGTAACTCACGGTATTTGATCAGCGACATTTCACGTAAGTCACTCCTCTTCCGGTGACACCTTTCCGTCCATTTAGTTGTAGCATCAATAGAAAATTAAACAAATGCGAATTCTCCCTTCCAACCTACACCTGCAACCAACAGCAACACAGGATACAACTCTTCACGATCGATATTGAAAACATAGCGACAGAGTGTGAACGCGGTCACCGAAAGTCAACTAGTACGAGACCTACATGCCCTTTAACATGGAACAGATCGACATTATTTTTTTATAATATCTGTGCCAAATTTCTGAAATGGCTATAAGAAGAAAATGTTTTACCTCGTAGGGCCGTATAATACATGATAACATGCCACTTCTGTGGAGTGTATTGCATTATTAACTACTAATAATATGATGACAATTTTTGCAACTTAAAATTGGATACAATTGGTATTTATATGTGTTTACGAAGTATCATGTTTCAAGATCAATATTGTTCTTTTATTTTAAAATTAAATTGTAGGATTCATACTTGTGCCTTTCATGAATCAGAAGAATTTGAAAATCCAATCCGGGGTCAGTTGCTCGAAAGACGAATAGACGCTAACACCAGATTAACTCACACCAGATTAACTCGCTAATTCCGGGTTAGACATAGACTTTCAACGTGGCGTGACGTCATCTAATAGCGGATTAAACTTAATAGCGCTTCGAACAACCGGCCCTCGATCAATATAGTCCATCCGCTGATTTACAATTTTATACAGCGCAGGTATTGTCACTTAATAAACATATTTAAACAATTAACATATATCGATTAAATATGACTGGTTTATTTCGGAGTAGGCACCTTTCTTTTGTTTCTGTCATTGTGTACCGGGATCAAAGTTAGAACCACATTGAAATAAGAGCATACTTATAATAATATTACTGGTAATAAAATATCAGCAAATACCTGTCCAGTTTCTTGATTGCATAAATCCATACAGAAGCAACACGTAAGCTCCTTACGGTTTTTATCCCAATTCAGTATGATCCTCATGAAAGGGTATTGACAAAGCTGTTGACAAGGACTGATTTAAACTTTGGAGAAAAAACAAAAAAGAACAAATCGCACTACTGACATTGCCTCATATTAAATTTGACGTTTTTCGTTTAACAATAAATATATGGCTTCACTAGTTGATGACAATTATTTTATATTTTGCACCAGGCAAACTATTTAACCGCGCTTATTGGATAATATTAACACGTTTATTGGCAAACAGTGATGCTGATTGTATGAATGTAATGAACCTAGATACTATATAATGTTTAACCTCGTTTCTTGACATATTCCGTTTGAACAATGAGTTTCGGTCGTTCGGTTATTTACAAATACATTTGAGAAACTGTTAATAAAATAATACGAAGTGTCTGTCAAAGTCTTTTGGGATCAACACATAAAACCGACTTGTAATGTACATAAATGGAGACAAATATATATACCTCAGTCGGTAGAGTGTTGGGCCTGTAGCCCAAAGGTCCCGGGTTCGAATCCTGGTGGAGGCAAGCAAATTTGTCTGTTTCATTTATTCAAAATATATATATATATGATTATGTTCCGACGTCGAATCCCGATGGAGGCAAGCAAACTTATTTCTCTACAATGAAAATGTATATTTATTGTTTATGTTCATATTAATATTGATTTGAACTTTTTCGATTTATTAAGTGATGATGTTTGAGTATATTTTTAATGTAGAGAAAGAATTTGATGGTCGCCTTCGGGATTCGAACTCGGGTCTCTTGTCAAAAGGACCAGCCACCGAGTATATATGCTGATAGAGTTTTCATGTAATTTACGAAAAGAAAAAGAAATCGAGACATTTTGAGAACGGGTTACAATAGTTGGAATTTTGCAATGACTTGAAATACAACGAAATGATAGTTTTATCAACAATAACATTTTTGAATGTTATTGATCCAGGCCAACATACGCTGTTGGTATTTGGAAGCCAGTCTATCAGTTCAATGCATGGTTGGTGTAGACAGCTTCTTGAGGCCAGTGTTGTATAAATGTACACGTTTGTAGCCATCGACAATAACGTATCTAATTAGTTTACATGGAGCTTTAATGCTGACAATTTTCTGACAGTATTAGCTGAATATTTTATAAAAGATTTGAGAGGAACTAACAGCTTGGTATATGATAGACTGCTTTGTAATTTACGTTGTCACCTCAGCAGGCAAGCAGTATGTGAGATTAGAGGTGGTCATTGATGGTCTGGCATTTGAAGCTCTATGGTGTTTGACTATTAGCTTATGTTAGAAGTAGATAATTTCGATATTCGGTAGTTATGTGAGGCTGAGCTGGTGTTCATGTCTGCTGTAGTCTCTGACGTTTGGTTGTTTTTTTGTCGGCACGGATTTAAACGGAGATGTAAACGGATGTTACTAAGAAGGTCTCAATTTCAGTTCTCTCGTGGTCAAGCGTTCAATCCCTGTTAGTTTGTTTTCTGGGTCGCATTTCTCTGTAATTTGTGTGATACACACAAATCTTTTCTAACAGTAGGACCTGGCATACATGTTATAGTGCATGAAGCACGAAACGAGGAGCATGCGCTATTGAATTTCCAATTCGACATTTTCCTACAGGTCCAACCTAGCCCAAATCTACAAACCTTTGTTGTGACCAATAATCTATGTAGATACATTGTGACAGTTGTTTAAAAGCCAGTATTTGTCTTTCTGTGACAACTCCGAATTGGTATGTTAAACCCCAGGAAAACAAAAAAATCGGAAGGGCGTGGACACTCTTCCAGTGCAATGACCACATTATAATTGCACCAGACATTAGAATGCAGTCTTCGCCAACATTGAAATTAGTATACAGATCTGGCACCTAATCTACTAGAAAACTAAACGACGAGAGCCCGGTTTAATAAAACAAGCTATTTTCAAATTGTTATTATATTACAATATTAATAGAACTAAAATATAAATATTATAACGTTGTTTCAAAAGAGATCTGGCATAAAGTGTGGAACCTAAAGTTGTACAAAATTACTTTACATTGTTTTTTGCAAAATATCTGTCAAAAGAACAACAAATGTATAATCTTACCAAAGGACCAAACCATATTATGTGGTGTTCTCCATATGTCAACTGATTTAAGATTTACCATCAGCTGTCATAAATGCTTCCTTAATGAACCTTCTCATTTTCATCAACCATCTGATCAGAAGTCCTTCGGATCTACTATAAAACGAGATAGTCTTTTGTTGGTATGTCTTAAACAATGAGCAACGGCAAAACAAAAGAAAATCTGTAGACGAATAAATAAATTTTGATGAATAATCACGTTTTCAGTTTTGGAGAACAAAAACCCACTTAAATATCGTAAACAGTTTCTGTTGATGCCTGCGAATTTTGAAATTCAAAGATCAAAAGTTTTCCAACAAAAAATAACAATATTGTGTGAATATAGAGGCACGACATTACACGCCAAATATAACCTGATGTATTTGGATCATTGGTGTATCACGTCTCCAAAATCTAATAAACCGTGGCACCACAAAACAAACAAAACATAGACTGTTATCTTGGGATCATTGATGTATCATGTCCCCGTTAGTTGAAGAACGGATCTAAACGTTACACGTTAACAAGCGCAGACTGAAGATTCGCCGCCATTCCCGGTCGTCGACAGTTTGTATTGTATGATTACGAAACAATCCATATGCAGTTTATGCCTGTCTAACGTGGTTCTCAAAAATGTAGATACCCACTGAGTCTTTCGGCAGTTGAGAAAATTTGCTCCGTTAAGGGGTAAGTTGTCAAGAAAGCTGTGTAAGGTTTTCCTTGGTCGAAGAATGCGTCATTTTTCTGAGAACTTACTCAACACAAATGATGTTATAATTATTATTATTAAATCAAAGTTTTTAGTCGCTTACCGGAACAAATCTGTAAAAACACAGAATAAAGAGAGCATGCGCATAAAAGTTGTTCATTAATATGTAGCTCAAACCGCCCGTTATGGATGAATGCCATATCGTTTTATTTATCGTATTATCACTTCTGAGGAAAGCATGTTTTGTTCCACAAAGCGTTCTGGCGATAATTCCTGACTTTAGGCCGTATATGCTTTATAAACGACGATGATAAAACACTATGTCAACACCATAAATGAGCAAATTCTTAGAAATAGCGATATTTAAATCATGACACATTTCCAATATCTCGTAGACGCCATTGGAATGAAGCCGAGATTTGAATAAATCTGAATACGTTTCCACTCACACGCTCGGTAGAATTGGTGTAATATGCCAAATCTCCTGAATATAATTCAACTGAACATCTTATTTCATCGCTTTCAGAATTTTTTTGATCGGACTGTTAAATAACATTAATATAAGACGTCCACAGTTTTACTTTTGTTCATATTTAAGTAAAAATATTTATTTCAATCCAACATTCATATCGATCAATTTATCTGAAATCGAGACGTTGACAGGTAGCGTGTACCATCCGTCGAACAAAAGAATTAATTCATCTCAAGATTGGCAACTCTGATTGGATAACCCGCAGGAAGTAAACAAGAACACAGTAGCAGGGGAAGAAATAATCTTGTCGCTATAGAGAATCCACTCGTTATGAAATTGTGTTGATTTTGTGGTATCTGAATTCACATTAGACACTTGGAATGGGACATTTTAAACGGAATCTGTGGCTTCAAGGAGACTTATCGTCCAACAGGTAATAGTTTAGAGGCCAAGGTAAATAATGAATGCGTTCCACGTTTAATCTGGATCTTGATATATTTATTGGATGGATATATGTCGACAAAAATGTTATATCACCTGTAAAGCTGACAAGTAGCGTCTGGAGGGTTTGCTTTGGAAAGTCTGTCGTCTGGGTACAGATCAATGGATTCCTAGCTTAATCCTACTGAATATAATTTCCTTTGAAATGGCCTTATTATTCAAACAGAGAAAGTGCTTGTCGACTGGTGTTATGAAAGTTAAAATTTTAGTTTTATAGAATAAAATATGAATTATAGGTGGCCGAAAAAAAAAACCCATAGTCAATTCGACAGAACTTAAGTAAAATAGTATGTGCTTTGTAAAGTGCACAACGGATCAAGGCCTTTCTTTCGAGCCGAATGGCGCTATATTTAGGCTATCAGATATGGAGGAAAATTAGTTTTCCAACAAAGCATTTATATACAACACCTCACATGAAACTTCAGTGGCTGTCCACTCTTTGGAAGTACAAAGTCGTCGCATCAATGAAATGTCCTTAAGCACGGCGTTAATCTCCAATCAATCACTACAAATACGATATACATATCTAAAATGTACCGCATTGTGCGATTTGTAATGTCATCAGTATTAAGATGTAATCGTCTCTTTAGATGTAGTGTTTTCGTTGAAAACAAAATAAATGCTCGATTCCACCGTATAATTAAATAAAATGCAAGAGGGGAAATCTAAAAGAAGAACACATAAAACAACAACATGAAGACAAACACACCCAGACAAGTGTTATGAAACGCATAAATGGTGTCGTATTCTTTATATCCCATTTGATTTGCCCGTGACTTTGATCTCCTAGTTCCCATGACAAATGCTAACTTCAACTTTGCTGTTGGTTGAAGTTAAATACTCAAGTGTCATATTTATCAATTCATTTATATTTTTTGTCACTTGAAGGGGAGAGAAACGAATAACGTCAGCGATAATCAAGTTTTTTGATTGGAATATTTATTCCATTCCAACGATCGCTCGCAGTGTAGCTGATTGGAATTTTTAACCTTAAAAACGAGCAAAATCGTTAAAACACCCATTTGACAAGCTTGCCAATGAAAATTTACATCTATGAATAATACGGATGCGGTATTTTTACTCCCTTTGTCGTCTCTGGTCAAATGCAATCTGTTAGTCACATCGATTTAATAAATAATAGTTTTAACATAAGTATTTAAACGCATGTACTGTCATACACGGTTTATACCGGTGTAGCATTCTGTGTACCAGAGTTGAAAGTCTTCTCCTCTAAGAGAATCTCTGATAGGCTATCCGTTTTTAC
>JAQQZZ010152097.1:0-11942 GCA_030265115.1 Mopalia vespertina | reverse complement strand
GTTACCCCCCCCCCCCTATGTTTTTCCCCGCTATGATGTCTTTGGAATCTGACCCACACACTGTCAGCCATATTTGAGAAATCTACATCTGTAGCCTGTGTTGATCTTATTCCAACATTCACAATCAGCTACACATTACTGAAATATACACTCTTAAGTTTACTGATGGACATGTTTAATAAACCCAGCGCTGGAAATAGACAAACAGTCAGGGCTTGGTGATTTCAACTGATGAAATCTATGAAGGAATATTTGTCATATCTGTTGATATGAGACAAATGGTGAATTCTTAGTCCTGGGTTAGGGAACTAAGGGCTCATTATCAACTTAACCTAAAAACCTGGGATATAGTATGCTACCCAATATATCCCAGCAAAAAACTAACCCTAAATCTAATGTTGAACATATCTTACATGATGTACATTCACAGGAACAAAATACTTTAATTTGAAATCTGACCTAAGTGGAAACACAAAACCAATTTGTAGTGTTGTTTTGTAAGTTGTAAATTAGCACACTTTTTAAATTTTTGTAATAGTTTCTGTTTGCACATACTGTATCTTGTAAATATGTTAAAAAGATCTATCTCATGTACCCACTGGTTCCTCTTTGATTTGTTTTTTAATAATTACAGCCCTCCGGCTAAGGGCTGTTTGTCTGAAGAGTAGCAATGCTGTCATTACTTAGCACTAGAGGAAGATTAAATTTCCAACATCATGGAAAAACTTCACATCTTTGTTGTGCTGGTGTCAATTATTGTTGGAACACACCGCTGTCATTAAGGGCAGAATGGTACAGGCATTTTAAGCTGTTTTAGTTAACTCTGGAGGAACATTAATTTTCCATTTTATGGTTGTTAGAGTGGTTATGGTTAAAGTGCACAGTTGTCATATAAATAAAGTACCCATAAGCACCAAACAATCAACAAAGTAACCAAGCAATCAAACTCATCCAACCAACCAACCCACCCAACTAATCAATAATCAACCCAACCAACCAATCAATAATCAACCCACCCAACCAACCAATCAATAGTCAACCCAACCAACCAATCAATAATCAACCCACCCAACCAATCAATAATCAACCCAACCAACCAATCAATAATCAACCCACCCAACCAATCAAACTCATCCAACCAACCCACCCAACCAACCAATCAATCAATAATCAACCCAACCAACCAATCAATAATCAACCCACCCAACCAATCAATAATCAACCCACCCAACCAATCAAACTCATCCACCCAACCCACCCAACCAATCAATCAATAATCAACCTTATAAAATACGGCTATGGGCAGTTTTTATTTTTTCAGGGAAGAACAAAAATTGGACGAATTTCCACTATTTTTCTAGAAAAATATTGGTGTCTATGTAAATCTAGTGAAATTCGTATAACTTTTGACACAATCAAATTCCCAAGAATCAAAACTCAGTTTGTTTTTTTTCGCCCACAAAGTTCTGAATTGAAGCTGCTTTTCTGGCGCTATATATTACAGCACCAATATTAAAAGAGAGATTGGGTGTTGATTCTAGCTACTTGCTTATGTGTTGACCTTCAAATAAACGTTTTCGGAGAAAAAGACATAAAGAGTGGAAGTTGGCTGGGCAATTTTTATAGTTTTTCTTCCATGAAAAGATAGGATGTTTTCATAGCTAATCATGTAGGTACTTGAATCACACTTGACCACTTATCTCACCCACGTATTTAGTATATTTAAAAACCAATAAGATTGTGTGCAGGAAAAATCCTGTTGTACATATTGCGGAGTCAGAAATCAACTTAGTGCTCCAGGATGTTTCAAACTTCCTTTTCTGAATCAGTTTCAGGGATTTTAAACTTTTAGTTCTGGTTTTGTTTATTATTTAAGCCATATTGTACTTAATTGCACTCACATGAAGAATGTGACAATAGTATTATAATAGAATGAAACCTGGCACAACCTAATCTCACTAACCTTTGACTATAAATAAATCATTTCTCTATAACCTCTGATAAAAGATTGGCTGTTCCTAAACATGATTTACATTTTTTACCCTGTTCACTGTGACCATGTTCTGCCTGTCTTCAAGAAAACCATGGAGTTTTGTCAGAGGATATAAACAAAATGATTTCTATAAATAGACCCTGATCAGTGAGCTTAGGCAAACTCCAGAGAAAATTATATTGTTTGGTTGATTAGGGATGAACTTAAGATTTTTTGACTCATGTGACGGCATGACAACATTTGCTTGAAGAAATCCACCCACGACGCCACTAGCAACAAGGACATCACAAACAGATCACCTTATTGTTTCCTCTTAGTTCCAAGTGCACCAGGGCAACACAATATTTTAAAAAAATCCTGTCTCTTGCCAGTCTCGGACATCTTTCTCACATATGCTTGTATGTCTGGGGTTCCCTGTGCTTATACAAAAATAAGCTCCAAATTTTGTCAGTAAAATATGAAAAGGGGGTTTTTTGGTGTCAGATTTTGGAATAAAGTGTACAGGACATATGACAGATACCTGCATCTATTTTGGAATAGCTTTACATTAGGTTTCTTTGTATTTTACTGCCAATGAAAAGTAGCCCTATGAGTGAATACAACGTAAAACAACAATTGAAAAAACTATTTTACTCAATTTAGATCTTTCTCTAAAAAATTAAATGTGTCAGAGATTTATATATTTTATGGTCATATAGCTTTATCAGTGTCAATAAAATAACATATAATGGGGTTTGCACCAAACCACCTCAGCTATTTGTCATAAAATCCCCTGTGTTGATCACCACAATTACCTGCATCATTTTCCGAAATTCACCTGTATTTAATGCCCTAAATTACCTGGATTAATTGCCCTAAATTTCCTGGATTAAATTACTGAGAATAATTATCCAAAACTCGCCCCGATTTATGCAATCCTTTAGCAAAATTGAAGCAGAAAACAAACATTTTGACAATATATTATGTAATTATGTTCATTAAGCCGACACTTTGCATGTTCATGCCAGTAAATTATGGTTTCCATGTTTGTTTTTCCCACTGCATCGTACATGTTAAATAGGTTGATTGTCTGCATGTACATAATAGGCGTAATGCCTGTAGAGAATCAAAGTAAATTTATTCATCTTTATTTTGGGATTTTATTTGCCTGATTAGAAAATACCTGTATTCGGAATAAGCTGTTAGATTTAGCACCCAAGTTATCTAAGAGAAAGACATTTTTACTTGCACCCCCAGGATTTGAATTGGAATCTGGGGGAACCCTGACCTCTGCCCTCCCCTGTTGCGATGCCCCTGGGTCAGTGCTCACAAATTATATATACAGAACACTGATTTTTGAGAGCGGTATATGTTGATTTGATTTGATTTGATTATTCACCAAATAAGGAATATTTAAATAACACATGCTATGGTTAGAAATAAATTGGCAGGAATAAAGTCAATATGACTTGTTCTATTCCAGGAAAAACAAATATAATAGAGATATTTGCAGACATTCAATGGTGAAATGCAACAATTTAGATAATAAGCTAAGTTTTTTATAAAATGTACAATTACCAAAATTGATTATAATTTTAATTTGTTGAATTATAAATTAGTATATCTCCACATAGGCTGAAACTTCTGCTAGAAATGGGGGTACTCTGTGTCCTGTACCTCAGTGCTCTCTGAAGTTAAAGAGCAACCAGGAAGCTGATCAGTATTAATGTCTAGCGATGTACATAACGAACTATGTCTTATTCTACCAGTTTTGCAGTGTATTTTTCTTATATATTGTCAATGTTTGTTGCCAGTGACTTGACAAATGATTCTCACTGGACTGGCATACCATCATATGAGTGAAATTACCTTAAGTATAATAAAAACTGTAATCGAACATTCAGTCAAACTGTAGCAAAGAAATAAGGTAGACCTACTTTTCATCTAATGGAAGACAGGTTAAGTGAATGGAGTACATGTAGGCCTACAGGATACATCTGTTCATTGAGTTACCTCCCTTCCCCACACATCTGTTTCCATCAGCTTTTAAATGAATTAAGTATAGAATGTGGAATGTTTCTAATAAACTGAGGTGATGATAGGGTAAACTATATAACCATATGGTCCCTGTCCCATACCAGATTGAAAATGTTAACGACTTCTCCTTGGGTTTGTCCATCCTGGGTATATGATGCAGATGTTTACAACCAATAGTTGTAATGATATTAAAGTCTGCCATTACACTCCATTCATTTCTCGTCATCAGTTGCACCAATTTTTCAGACTTGATTTGGCAGTTTGATTGGTCCATCCATGACCACTTGGTCTTGAGAATTCTGTTTAAATAACACATCTTAATTAATTCTGCTCCAAATTTTTAATTGCATAGCAAGATATCCCCAGTCTTAAGTCAGAGTTCCGTCAGAAATTAATTGCCAATTAGAGTAGCTGTTCCACTTTGGGACTCCTGAGCAGTGGTTTGGTGGTAGCGCATGCGCTTACTAATCCTAATACAATTTACCGTTCACAGGATAGAGTCCATCTGTCAACCATCAGGTATATGAGTGAGTCACACGATGTGGCTCCGGCAATTGTGGAGGCACATCTGATTGAAATGGTTAACTTGTTTGAGTATAGAAATGCCTAAAAATAGCTCGAAAGGAAAAAAAGCCCAATAGGTACAATTTCGCAGTACAGATTAGATTATAAAGCTAATTACTACATTCAGCCCATCCTAACGACCTAGAGGGTGGGATTGTGTTGTAGAAACAGGTATAGATTTTCTTTAGTTTTTGGAGATCAAAATCTTCTCAAATCTGGTTATCAAAACTCAAGAAACAGAAACTCAAAGGTATACATGATGAACATACAAAACTTGATGGGGAAATTCCATAGTGAGAGGTTTCCTTTAATCCAGCACTTATCAGAAATGCTGAAATGATCTGAAGGTCATACCAAATAAATTAGTCATATACAGGTGTTTAATTAATACGCATTTAAAATTTTAAACAGGAATTTTTTTTCGTTGCTAGTGCTGTGGCTTAGTACTTCTGTCCTACCGCACCACTTATAATTAAAAATGTATGTAAAATTTTAATTTTTTTATTTCAGTTGCTATCGCTGTGGTTTTGAACTTCTCTGCCCTATCACCCCACTTATAACTTAGAACATATTTAAAATATTAAATACCAGCATGTAATTTTTGTCATTTCAGTTGCTATTCCTGTGGCGTTATACTTCTTTGTATTACCTCCCCACCATGTTGGATTTTTCTGCAATGATAACAGCATCCGGTATCCTTATCACCCGGATACCATATCCACAACAGTTCTCATCATTGTTGGATTAATTGTGCCCATCACTTTGGTAAGTACTATTAAAGCAGAATTAAATTTTTGTTTTTTCAAACCTTGGTTTTGCTGGCAATACTAAAGATGTCTCCAAATTCATACATTATATTAAGAATTTCTCCCAATGACATGGGAATTCACCTGATTTAAGGTTGTATGTTTACCTGATGTTTTGGGGTAGCGTAGGCAAATCTCCAATGTATAACCTCCAGTGTTATATCCTTCAATCGCCAGCAGTACAGCCAGTTAGGCTGGGCAAGAATAATATAAAACATTTTTATCTGGCACTGGTCTAATTTGGGAGGTATATCTTGATGGTGAGTTGTGTTTACATTAACCCCTGGGTATAGTCTCCATTGGTTCAGATTGATAGGAGACAGAAAGGGTTTGGTAGAAAGCACACTCCAGAGGGCAATAACAATCATTTAAAGACCGCTTCAGTTTGTTATGAAAAGAAACTCATCAGTACTCTAGTGGGCAATAACAGTCATTTATGGGCCGCTGCAGGATTTCATACGCCAGGATGCTTTTTTTGAAAGACAATTTAACAATAACTTTATTAGGTGTTTTGAGCGAAAAATAAAGACGACCGTAATAAATAAATGTAAAAGAAAAGACATCGATTTGTGCACCTTTTGCCAATATATTTTGTTCTTTAATGATTGCACAGTCTTAAAATGTGTAAAAAAAACAAACTTGAAATGCGCTAAAATTGTCATTATCAGGGCGGTTTTCTCTTTTTAATTCATTATTGTCACACTGTATGACTCCACTCAGTAAAGCATTATGTGGATGAAATAATGTTGAGATAGGGCATAGAGTATACATGTTTATCAGTCAAATCTATTTAACTCATGACATTTGATACAAAAGTATATTGTTTGTAATCTGTCTTATTTTACTGGTTGAAATAAATTTTAAGACGTAGTTATCCTTTATTTTTATATAATTTGGAAAAAAAAAAAAAAACCACAACAAGCCTAAGAAATAAAGTCTGAAATAAAGTTACAAATTTACATTATTAATCAAAAACTGATTCGTGGAAAGCCAGAGGCTGGAGGCTTACATGTTCCTACTGACGTGTGATTGTATTAAACAATAAGTGCCTATAGTCTGTGTTATATCTATATTTAATAATTCATGACAATATATAAAACCTTTCATTCTCTGCGTAGGGCAATAATGAATATTGTGTCCTTCTAAATTAGGGCAAAAAAATTGCGTGCGTTGTTTAAACCTGTTTTTGTGGTTAAAGTGTAGAAAAATCCGTCACAATGGAGCCGTTATATGAAGTGTGTTCTGAATACAGCATAAACTCGTTGAAGGTTACGAGGTATGAAATAATTTATAAACAGGAAAGTGTGGTTTACCATAAGGAAAAAAACCCAAATAACAATGAAGTTATTCAAACTGATTTTTTAAATGGAAATGTTTTTTTATAAGACTAGAAGTTAATAATATATTAAAAAGGATAGAGACCAACATGTACAATTAATGACACCTTTATTAGAAACGGTTTATAAACCAGCAAAACAGCATTTTGCTTTTGATCTAAAATTTTAAACATTCAATGGTAGTTGTAATATTTTACCTCCCATCAATAGTACAATAAATCATAGTTATTGATTTCAATCTTAAAGTAGTTGTTGGTTTGATGGTTTGTTCGATTAGGGTTTAACGCCATGCTTACGGTTATTTCACTCACATAACAGCGAGCCAGCCCAATATGGGTAAAGGAATTCACCATCGACACCACTGCCAACATTGACAAGACAACACAAGACAAGACAAGACAAATTCAGGCAATCACAGGAACAATACAAATACAGCACAAACAGATCAATTTAAAGTGGCTCATTTGCTCCAAGAGCACCAGGGCAACACGAAGCTCCCTCCCATCCCTCTGACTAAGTAAGGGCAGTTTGCTTGGAGAGTAGCAATACTGTTTTACTTACAGTGTAGCACAGGAGGAAGATTAACTTTCTAACTTTTTCAAAGAAATTCGCATTTTATCGTTGTGCTAGTGTCAATTATTGTTGGTATACACCGCCATCAGATAACTGGAATAACCTTGAGCACGACATAAAACACCAAATAATCAACCAATCCCGTCCAGGTGATCTAAGATCTTAGGTACAACATTGAGCAGAACTGTTATGGCTTCTTTTTTTATAAGATAAGATAATTTAAGACATACTTTATTTTAAGCCCTGATTTTAATAAACCAGCATCTGTCAAAAGAGGTATCATTATCGACTATTGACAACCAGGGTATTATAGACATTCGATAATATTAATTCTCACAAAATCTTCAAAATCATAATTTTTAAGAATTATCAGACCCGAGTGATGTCTATCGTATTACAGAGTCTCTTATTAGATACTCTCTCAAGATCCCACGGATGAGTTTCACAAAGCAGAGTAAACTTATGACGCTAATAAAAGATAGACATGAATGCATTGTAGCTCTTGTCACAAGTTTACACTTTTTATGGTTACAGATAACTTATATAAGTATTTCATTTTATGTGTTTTATTTTTCATACCGTATGTTTGCTGATAATGTTACACAGCTGTTATACAATCCTCAATTCAGTTTTAAACCATCATGAAAAGTTGTAAATTTTTGTCATTAAGTTTTTTATTACTGTTCTTGAATAAGAAACAGCCAAACCTTGTACCTGTCTGTGCTATACTTAACTAACAATTTGTCATTTATTCATACCAATGCTAAAATATCGCTGTGAGGTCTAGTTAGAAGCCTACATTCTTAGCAAAGCATTTAGTGATTAGGCGGGAGCTCTTTGAACACCATGTCAGCTTGTGTTTTCGTCTCTGTAATTCTCTTGCTTGGTTTTAACATTATCACTTACTTATTGGTAGCCCTGTCAAAATTGTTTATCTTCAGAGTGTAAAAGAAATGTTACATAAACAACTTTCACATGAAAACTATTTGAAAGAAATGGTAGGAACTTGACAGTTTCAGGTAAATGTCTTAAAAGCAGTAAATTTATGAAATAAATGTTTAGCTTTGAGACAAGAAAGATAAACAATCAACAGAATTATATTGGCGAGATAGAAATTGAAAAGATGCCAATAGAAAACACTTAAAATTTAAATTTATTTGTGTGTTCGTTTGTTTGTTCTAGTGTGTTTATAGGATAATTCATGGCCACTTTGGAGTCACTTTAAAAATCTACCTTCTCAGCAATGTAAGATGGGAACTAACTGAAGAGTGTGTCAGATCCTGTTTTCTCTTCTGTCATTCTCTGCTTAGGTTTTAACATTATCACTTGCTTATTGGTAGCCCTGTCAAAATTGTTTTTCTTCAGAGTGTAAAAGAAATGTTACATAAACAACTTTCACATGAACCTGTTCGACAGAAATGGTGGGAACTTGGCATTTAAAAAGAAAAACTTATAATACTTGTATTTTGTCTTTGTAACAGTAAAAAAAAATTTTAAAAAAAACCGGAAAAACACTGAAAACTTTTTTTTTATATATTTTGCCTGAACATTATAAAAAAACATGCCCAACTGATAATAAATGAAACAACTGACAAAAAAGAAGACAAAGAAATACTAATAGCTGTCTACTGCTGATTACTGATAAGACAATGATTCTAAAAAAACTAAAATGTTTTCTTTCAAAAGTTTAACACCATTAAACTCTTCACATTAATTTGTTTAAGGGTTATTAAGTGCTACACCGTTTTCTTGATGATTCTAACACATTTATTCAGTAGTTTTTTTTGTTTTCTTTTTTAATTTTTTAAATTTTATTTTTCAAATTAAAAACAATTTATTCACTAATTATAAATTTTATAAAGGTCCCACCAATTTGGCTTAAGATGTTAATGGCATAATGAATCCCTTCTGGCTCCAAGAAGATAATGGCAAATGCCCACAAACCAGTAATATTTATGCAATAATGGGTGTTTGCGAGTCTCTATTCCATGAAAATATTTTTCGCTAAATTTTGTAGTTTTATTTTTTGGCATATTACAGCAGCTAAAAGATTTCTAATACATCACTGTGTAGATAGTGTTTTAAGTAGACGTGTGTAATAAGGCATAGAAAAGGGTTAGCCAGGGTTGACTTCTGTGACTTATGTCTGACTACAGGCTGAATATACACACCCCAAACCAGGCCTTTTTGTTTATTTTACTTTTAGTGTTCCGTCAACAAATGAAGCTTTATTTGCTCAAAGCTATGCCTCTGTTTACAATAACAGGCCCATTAGGGTTAAGTGAATTGTCTGTTGTGTGTCAGAAATGTTATTGCTTCATCCAACATATAACATGGTGCATGGGGTTCATTGAAGTTAGGGTTTCCATTGTATGGGGTCCACTAAAGCAAGCCCTCTGGCTGGCTAAGAGCAGTTTGTTTGAAGAGTAGCAATGCTGTCTTTACTTAGCACTGGAGGAAATTTAACTTTCCAACATTATGGAAACGCTTCACATCTTTTTTGTGCTAGTGTCAATTATTGTTGGAATACACCGCCGTAATATAAGTGAAATACCCTTAAGCACGGCATAAAACACCAATCAATCAATCAACCGCTAAAGCAAAGATTTCCATTATATGGGGTCCACTAAATTAAAGATTTCCATTGCATGGGGTCCACTAAAGTTAAGATTTGGGTGAATGTTTACTCCAAATACAATAGGCTTGACAAATTTTTTAACATAGCCACATTCATTTTAGGACAATACTATTCATTGTTTGAAGTTATGTTTTCTTAAAATAAATAATTTATTGTGAAAATCTAAGATCGTTTGTTTCAAAATAAAAAATGTAGCTATTGTGTGTGTTTTTGTGGACACAAAATAATTTCATTCAATAAATATTAAATCATTTTCTTTTTATTTATTTACAGATGGTTGCAATAGAATTGTTTAACAGGAGACGTAAAAGGCTAGTGTTTGGTCATCCAACAAGAATACTGGATGCTTTTAAAGGAATTGGCTGTTTTATCTTTGGTGGTCTTGTCAATGAAATATTTGTGGAGATGTCCAAAATTTCAGTTGGTAGACTTCGGCCTCACTTTATAGATGTCTGTCAACCTGATTGGTCAAAAATAAACTGCAGCTCAGGGTAAGAGCCAATCAAATTTGCTCTCTGGAGCAGTGTACTATTTGGTATTTAACATTAGTCTATCCATCAATAGTTGATAGAAGCTGTACTGATGGACTCCCAGATTCAGTACAAACTTAAATTCAGCCAATAAAAATTCAGTTTTTCTTTTTCCAACTACAATTATTCATTACATTCAACATTTCAACTCAAGACCCATTTAGGGTACAAAACATTTTACATCAAATAACAGTTAAAATGTCATTTAATTCAATTTTGGTAAATCAAAAATTTGAATTAATAACTGCCTTTATTCCCTGTCTATACATGCATACAAGGATATCTGTGCAGTGTGGGCCCAGTTTGTGGTCAAGCTTTATTATTTCATTTTTAAAAAATATTAAGCTTTAGATTTCAAACTCCAGTTCAATATAATTGGTCTAAAAAAAAAACGTTCTCATTTAAAATGACTCATTAAGCTTTTGCCTAATCAGCAAATAATACTGGTAATTTTTGGTCGATTATTGGAACATTGAACAGTAAACTCATTGCTGTCCTTCGGTATATTCCTCTCTGATAGTAAAAACACATTTAATTGGACTTAAGGCTCTTAATTATATCTTTTGACTCATTTCCCCACTTAATAGGAGTCCTTATATACTATAACTATTATTAGTATGGATGTGTTCCAAAACAACTCTCTGTTTATACATTCCTCAACAACTATCATCCGCTACCATTATTAGCAGGTCAGTTAGTGTATTGCTGTCAATGAGTACACACATTTGATGTTTGCCAGTGTATTGCTGTCAATGAGTACACAAATTTGATGTTTTCCAGTGTATTGCTGTCAATGAGTACACAAACTTGATGTTTTCCAGTGCATTGATGGTTTCAGTGTATCACTGTCAATGGGTACACAAACTTGATGTTTTCCAGTGTATCACTGTCAATGAGTGCACAAACTTGATGTTTTCAGTGTATCACTGTCAATGAGTGCACAAACTTGATGTTTTCAGTATATCACTGTCAATGGGTACACAAACTTGATGTTTTCCAGTGTATCACTGTCAATGGGTACACAAACTTGATGTTTTCAGTGTATCACTGTCAATGGGTACACAAACTTGATGTTTTCAGTGTGTCGCTGTTAATGAGTGCACAGACTTGATGTTTTCAGTATATCACTGTCAATGAGTGCACAAACTTGATGTTTTCAGTATATCACTGTCAATGGGTACACACACTTGATGTTTTCAGTATATCACTGTCAATGGGTACACAAATTTGATGTTTTCAGTGTGTCGCTGTTAATGAGTGCACAAACTTGATGTTTTCAGTATATCATTGTCAATGAGTGCACAAACTTGATGTTTTCAGTATATCACTGTCAATGAGTGCACAAACTTGATGTTTTCAGTGTGTCGCTGTTAATGAGTGCACAAACTTGATGTTTTCGGTATATCACTGTCAATGAGTGCACAAACTTGATGTTTTCAGTATATCACTGTCAATGAGTGCACAAACTTGATGTTTTCAGTGTGT
>JAQQZZ010152086.1:0-12522 GCA_030265115.1 Mopalia vespertina | reverse complement strand
CGATCTCTGGAATGAGATAGAAACGTAGTGTCCAATAAACTAAGAAGTTGTTATCCATACCAATGTTTTCCATCTTAGATTTGGTAGTGTTTAGAAAATGACAAATACTATATAAGACAGAAATACAACCAGGGCATTTGCTTTCTTTTAATTATTGGTTTCTTTATCTGTTTAGTGGTACACTCTTAGAAATAATGGTTATTTCAGGGTTCTTGAGAAACAAGGAGGGTTCTATGTGGAACCATTACGACAAAAACGGTTCTTTGATAGAAGAATAAAGGGAGAACTACTTGTCTGTGTTCTTGTTAATATCGGCTTCTACTTGTGTCTCAACAAAGGAGGACAATGTAGGCGGGGATGGACTAAATACCAGTATACTTTGTACGTCTAAACATAGCTCAATAACCACCTTCGTCTGCCTAAACTCCATATATTGAAGGTGCGTGTGAGAATATGTGGTTTGTCTCGATCATAATTCACAGGATGCCGGTATTCAATAGATGCATGACAACTTGGGCGACTGATTAATCATCTCTCAGTCTATCAGTCTATTAACACACTCGTGTTATTCTGTTCGATTTATTTGTAATTTTCGTTTAACGGCATTTAAATTAATTTCAAATTAAAGTTTACAACGCAACCATTACTTTTTAAATTGAGTGTAAATTAAAGGGCAATGTAAAAAATAGCGAGGCCTTTTGTTCCCATCTCATAAACGTGAATTAGAACTGACGATCCTCTTTACAAAAACTGCAGAATGAAAAAGTTTCACAACACTCACTACTAAGGGATAATTATATCGGATTAGCGGCCGTATCATGCTACAGTCCCCGCAGTAGGTTAGTATTCAGTTCGAACGGAAACTGTCAGATGCTGCCAAATGTGTCAGTTTTTATAGCAAACATTCAGACAGCCAGAGCCTTCTCTTGTAACATGCATCGTCATATTATTGTTACGCACGTGTTAACTGTTTTGTCAGTTTGACATATGGAAGTCATGTCTGGTAATACTCCTTCTACATGTTTATACAGTGGTGGGGGTAAAACAACCGACGACTGTCTTGAGGCGGACAGGCGAGGTATAGACCAACTGTAGAGATGGGAGAGGTCCAATGCTGTAACCATATAGACACCACATCGACGCGGACTGACACACAAGCCAGAACCCTGATAATTATGTATAGTACTTCACAATACGAACGAAATGAATTATAGCCACGTGTAAGTGGCAAATATGGTATCGAGGCTAGGGTTAATACGCATCTTTGGTTTTCCAGACAATTCATCTTATAAATTCCAACCAAAATATGCGAAACGAAATACACTGCATATTAAAACCAACCAAAATGGTATCAAGTCGATCGTTGTTAACCTCTTTGAAGTCTAGCTGTGCCCCTGGATTGTTTATTAGGGGGGAAATCAGGATTACAAATATGGGAATTCAAAACTTGTTGCACATTGAATTAATATCGGTGGATAAAAATACAGCCCAATTCTGATGGTTTATTTCCCAGCATTTTATTATCTTACACACATCAAAACATCATCTACTAGAATAGCCCTTGAATTGAAAAGGGTGCCTTGTTTTTTTGTTGTTTTTTTTTTGTAGGAATTTACTGTAAACTTTGTTTGTCCAAACATAAAATATCAAATAAAAAGAAATCATATGCATGTAAGAAAGTATTAAAAAAAAATCAAGGACGGAATTTTAGAAATTAGGCACACATTTGGTGCTCATTTGGTACTCTAAACATGCAACATATTTGAAGTCTACGATGAGTACTTTCCGAGTAAAGAGTTTCTCTATAGTATCAACAAAAATCAGGAGTGTGTGAGAAAAAATGGCGGTCAATTCAATATACATTTCATAGAACAGCACTTGGGCGAGGCGGTCAATATATGTATTGAGTACAACGAAGGATTATGGTGTAATATACATTACTATATTGATCACTGGAACTACAAGTCAACATAGGACAAACACTAAACAGTGGGGAGGCAAGGCTGCTGTGATAGTCTCATTTATCTCCGACACATTGTCAGTGACTCTGCCACGGAATTAGTCAATAAAAAACCCAAATTAAATTATTTTCATTAGAGAATTTCGAATTATTTGTTTATCTATGTTAAACCGTTGATTATGAGCCCATAGGGTTAAGCAAGACTAATTAACGGAAAGGCTGCTAAACTTGAGAAAGATGTCAATTTATCCCATGCATTTTTACTAAAAGTTCGTTTGTAACAAGGTCATGGGCAAATAAAATATCAGGATCGACATGAGTTTGGTCGGGAGAAAAGAGACTTTGTTAACTGGTTTGTTATTTTGAGGTTTAACGCTGAGGTTTAAATAATAATTGCTCCGAACGGAAAGGAGAACCTTCCATCTCTAAGGTCAAACATCTGCGAAAACGTAACGTCGTTTCATAACCAAAGTCATACAAAAGTTTTATACAACCGAATTGTGTTCGGAGATATCACAGTATATCACAAACAATTCTTTTTTTTTATAAATATTTAATTTATTACCGTATTAGATTAAACTAGCACATTTATTCAAACAAAGATGCATTCTTAAAGGATACCTGTGTAAATATCTACAGTGATCAACACAAATAATCTGACAAACAGTTTAACCCTTTGTTCAAAGACATCCCTTGTTTATGTATTGTCAGTTACTAATGAGCACAGTCATCTTCTACCTGACCTTAATGCTGTAGGTGATATACCGCCAGTGAGGAGTTGTGTTTACACTAAAACGTATACTGGGAAACACAGTAAAAGACAACAGAGATCCCAAATGCTACAGTAAATTGGAAGCATATTTGTCCAAGAAAAAAAAATGTTTGGATTTAGAAGTTGAGAATGTGTTATGATAGCCTAGTACAAAAAGCGTTATCCCAGATTGAATACTATAATCTCTCTCAGTCTCGTCTGTATCTCAGTGCGATCACGTGGTCACAGACAAAGGTCTTCACGCCAGGGAATATTCATCAAAAGGAATCCCCCGCAACGATCTACCACGCTTCAATGTTTGAGGAAGCAAAAGGCCAGATATTTCCAAATTAAAGAAAGGACCTATCTTAAACAAAAATTATCTTACAAAGAATACAATCTATAGAATAATTAAAATTAATCATTGTATGTAGATTTGTTAAACGTATACTGATGTATACCATATGTTCCCTTGTGTAGAGGTCTCCTTAAATATTTAGAAATATTTCAGGACTACATTTGTACATTGGCTCCTTGGTCCTTCTGGATGTATTCCCATGTTTTTTTAATATAGGGCCTGTAAATCACGTCATGTGATCTGCGATATTTCACGTTATTCACTCCAATTCTAGCATCAATGGAAAGCTAAATAACAGATGCTCAATTCTCCCTTCCATAGTTGCACCCAACAGCTCTTTCAGAATACGGCTCTGAAAGATCGGTATTCAAAACACAGAGACAGAAATTGAACACGGTCACCGGAAGTCAAGTAGAAGAGAACCAGACTTTCGTGCACTATTGCCGTAAAATGGACAACACGCACATGGGCATCGTGGATATTATCAAATGATGCCTGGTGACATAAAGCGGAAGATTCCTATTAGGGGTATAGCTTTCAAGACACAAAAATTGTTTACCGGTTCAAAGAGGAGAACGAATGACAAAGAAATTACCAGTGCCTCTATAAACTATACCTTCAGAAACAGACTCAATATTATTAGACTTCACGTGGGAACTTGAAGGTGAAGGCTTCGCTAGCCAGTAATTGGAGAGGTGTGGAGTTACACGACATTAACTTAATGCTGAAAACTTTGAATGAGTGTTTGTCAGACTATAGTACACCACCACTTTTCAGATAGATACATCACGTTTGTCAGATTGATACAGCAAGTTTCACAGATGGATACCGCAAGTTTGTCACTCAGATACAGCAACATTTTCAGATAGATACAGCAAGTTTGTTGGATAGATACAGCAAATTTGTCAGATATATACAGCAAGTTGGTGGGATAGATACAGCAGGTTGGTCGGATAGATACAGCAAGATTGTCAGATATATACAGCCAGTTTGTCATGAATACAGCAAATTTGTCAGATATATACATCCAGTTTATCGGACAGGTACAGTAGGTTTGTCGGACAGATACAGCAATTTTGTCGGATATAGATACCGAAAATTGGTCACATATATACAGCCAGTTTGTCGAACAGATACAGCAAGTTTGTCGGATAGATACAGCAAATTTGCCAGGTATATACAGCAAGTTGTTTGGATAGATACAACAAGTTTGTCAGACAAATACAGCAAGTTTGTCGGATAGATACAGCAAATGTATCAGATATATATAGCCAGTTTGTCAGATAAATACAGACAATTTGTCAGATAAATACAGCAAGATTGTCGGAAAGATACAGCAAATCTATCGGATATAAAACCAGTTTGTCGGATATATACAGCCAGTTTGTCGGACAGATACAGTAAATATATTAGATATATACAGCCAGTTTGTCGGATAGATACAACAAGTCTGTCGGATAGATACAGCAAGTTTGTCGGACAGATACAGCAAATGTATTAGATATATACAGCCAGTTTGTCGGATAGATACAACAAGTCTGTCGGATAGATACAGCAAGTTTGTCGGATAAATAGACAATTGGCAGATAAATACAGCAAGATTGTCGGAAAGATACAGCGAATCTATTGGATATATAAAACCAGTTTGTCGGATATATACAGCCAGTTTGTCGGACAGATACAGCAAGTTTGTCGGATAAATACAGCAAGATTGTCGGATAAATACATCCAGTTCGTCGGATAGATACAGCAAGTTTGGTATGACCTTTCTATAAGTATTCTACCAAGTTTGCATTCTGGTAAATTGATGGTTTAGATTATGCCCTGTTTTTGTTTTGTTTGTATACTTCCCGTATACATTATCACTAAATGTAAATTTCCAATGAACGCGAAACATGTATCAACATGAAATCGATGAAACTTAATGTAGGTCGAGATAATAAGGTTCATTTTATATCGAAGGCTTAATACAGTATCAGGTAAAGAAATAAATTAAACAGTACTTATTGAAATCTGTTTTTCTGTATCCTGCTGTTTATTGAGCAGCCGGAACACTGTCTAAAAATATCGGTATTCGATCAAAACATGGCGACATAGTCCGGACGATGTACCCGGAAGTGAAGTAGAAGAGAACGAGACTTACATGCCTGATATGACACTAGTAAAATCAAAATGTTGTGGTTTAGCAAGCACTGATTTACTGTTAGAGTACACTTCTGTTATATAATTGAAATATCCTGGTTGAGTTTAAGTTAAACATTACTAATAAAAATAATGAAAATACGGACTAAATCCAAAACGTAAAGCGGGCAACTATGTTTTGGAGGATAGTGTCGTGTTTATTTAGAATTTCGAGAATTTAGTGAACCAATAAACAAATCAGTAGATTCAACACATTTTTGTGAAATGAACAGGCATGTGTCACTGATCTAATCCACGACAATTATCTCAGAAAGTCGTTGATCTGTTAGGGTAGCTCCTCCACATAAGATGATAAGTTAATATCAGAGGCTGCCTACTGATGTTCATACATACAAGGCTATGGATTTCAGTTTCTGGTTTATTATGGGTGTCAAGGCTTTATGGATTACAATTTGTGATTTATAATAGGTGCTCCTATGGTAAACCCCAAGCTGCAATCCAAAAAGCCTAGCACATATAATAAACCAAACGTTGTAATCCATAAAGCCTTGTGTTATGTTAAGTGCATCAACTTATAAATGACTGTAAAACAAATTACACTTTAGTTCAGTAAACATACATGTGGTGTTAAGTCCGATCTAACTGGACCCCCCTATTTTCGGTGCTCACATTTACAATTCTATGGAGATCTGATTGTCATCATATGTATCATTCGTTTGCGATGATGTATTCTCTGTACAACAATCGAGTCGGGCCCTCGTTGAAATCCCTATATTTCAAACCAAGGAGTTCTGTCATACCTTGAAAACACTTTTCATAAACTCTTACATACATGTACAGTCTTTGTGAATTGGGTCCCTTAAAAATTAATAACTTAAACTAAAAAAAATAAAATTGAATGTTATAGTATTGTATTACCACACAAGTACAAACGCAAACAAATATAACCCGATTAGGACAAATCTGAACATGGTTAATTCGTTTATTAACGGAATATCTCATTAAGGGGTACTCCACTTCTCTTTATGTTACCAATGGAGATGCTAGGACGACTCGTGTAGTGTTTTGTGTGATTGCAATAGAATTAAACATACAACGTTGACAGGCTTTTAGTTGGTTCATTTACTGATTCCTAGATTGGGATTGACATCGAACAATTCTGGCTCAACAAATAAACTTAATTAATGTGTTTTCAGTTAACTTGTTCCACTGTTCACAGTGTGAAGGTTAACACAAGTCTCGTTTAATTAAGCCATATAGCGCGAGGCGGCGCTTGTCGGCTTTATCCGGCTGTCTGAAGACAAGTGCAGCTTTACCAAGTTTTCCAATACCACGGACTTCTCTTAGTTTTTAGCTATCTAGGTTTTATTCCCCAAAGCGATGTGTCGGTTTTTCTTGCTTTATCACTGGCATCGTGCAGTTGCTCAAGGTTTAAATATTAGCTGATCCACTTGATGGATAATAAACTTGTAGTTCTTTATTTTGGAGTCGGATATCTTAAATTCACTGTGATATTTAATATCATTTAACGGAATACAACATATTATGATCGGGTAATACTATTTAATATTTGTCAACAACTAAACTATCATTATCATGATTTGACTATTGCCGGGGAGCGGAGAAAGAATATTTAAAACGATGATCGAGTTCACATAAATGTGTTGTAGCTTAGCATAGAAGATCATGAAGCCGTATGTCTATTATATTAGTCAAGTATGTCTTGTCTACCGTTAAGGTTAATATATAAAGTGTGAGTAAATTTATTTTTCTCAGCATCATCCCTATTTCTAAATAGTTCCTTAAGCTAAAAACAGTTTCCACATAAGATATTTCAATCGACCTGAAGAATGTGAAATACTTTCTAAAATGTGTTGTTATAATCTCAACCAGGTTTCTGATTGTTCATCCACAGAGCTTGTGATTCGTCTTCCTCTTGACTCTCAATCAGCACATCAATGTCTATGTTTCAACTGAAGTCACAATTAAAGGCTCTTTGTAACACTGCATGGATCAAACTTAATATCTAGAGACTGTTGATCTGTCATGCCAACAGCTAGAAGAAAATAACTCTCACAGGAAGAACTCTCCCGTAGATATAAATATCAAGCCGTCAGTTTCTCTTAAATTCTGTAACAAAATAAGTCGAACAAATATATTTTCCAGGTCATACCAAATCAAACAGGGCATAATATACTCAACCAATTTAATAGAAAACCAATTTAATATAATATATATGTCAAGGTCATATACAAGGCCTGAGGTAACAGCGGGACATTCTACCACAAGGTTGGAGCCACCTGATGACGTTATCAAGCCATAGATAATAGTCACCGTGTTATGAGTGTAGGAATCAGAGGTAGATAAGTCCTAGGTGTTAATTGCCAGTCAAACTTCTACTAGAGAATTGTAAACAGTACTGACATTTATTATTAAGATATGGCACACCCTGTGCTATTTGAGTCAAATGCCAGTCAAGCGAATGTTACAGAGTTGTAAAGAAGGTTTTCCAGTCAAATGCTACAGAATTGTAAGCAGTTATGATGTTTAGTATTAAGATACGGTGAACCCAGTGCGAGTTTGTCATCAAACAGCTTTACATGTATCTAATGCTTAGGACATCATGGTCATATTTAAGTCAGCAGTCAGTGTAACACACTAGATCCCTGACTACTTTCCAGTCTGAAGGGTTACACAATCTGAATTCTTACTTGACTCCTTCACAAAACTAACTCGCATACCGGTAAGCATCCAAACATTCAAGGACTAAAGGGATTGATCGTTGTTTTAATTAAATTGTGATTCGAATTATAATTAACTGTAACCTATCTGAAGCGGTACACTTGAAATAGCCTTAAGCAAGTTGTATTAAAGCCAACAAAACAAAACATGGCAGTTGTCTATATTAAAACGTGTAAAACGTGATACGAGCAGAAATCTCTATTATGCTGATGGATTTATTTAAGAGTAACGTCTAAAGAAGTACTGTAATTTGCAAACATAAGCGTTTCGTTCATCGTTTTAACTAGTAATTGTTTTATTGGATAATCGATGGAAGCGAATCTTTCGTTTATTAAAGTCACTCGCAACATGCCAAGTCAACACGACAAATCAGTAACATATTAAATATAGATGTCCAGTTTAGTAACCGTTTTAAATCATTACACTGAACATGCTATCTAGAGGGAATTCAGAAGTTGACAATCCATAAATACTCGTTAGAGTGTTATTACATCAAACGCAAACGTTTATTCAGAGTAGGCGTATTTTTCAAGAGATTTGATCAAACTTTTTATCATCTACCAATATATATGGACAATAAGAAACTGTCGAGGGAGACTGGCCCTTTGGTTAATTGTGCTACCCATGCTAAATAAAGGTTTAGTTATAAAAGATAAAATCACACTGCAATGAGGACAGATACACCCTTATTTGTCTGTTATCAGTTACTAATGAGCACAGTCATCTTCTACCTGACCTTTATGCTATAGGTGATATATCACCAGTAACTAGTTGTGATGAGAATAAAGCGTATAATGGGGAAGATAGGATACGATAACAGAAGACACAAATGCTACAGTAAATTGGAAACATCTTCGTCAAAGTGAAAAAATGTTGTGATTTAGAAGTTGAGAATGTGTTATGATAGCTTGTACAAAAAGCGTTTTCCCAGACTAAATAGAAGGATATCCCTCAGTCTCGTCTGTATGTCAGTGAGATCACGTGGCCACAGAAAAGGTCTTCACGCCAGGGAATATTCATAAAAAAGAGTACCCCACAACGATGTAACAAGGTCAATGTTGAGAGAAAACAAAAGGTTAGACATCACCGAATTATAAAAGGAAAAAAATAAGTTGATCTTATCAACAATACAATATGTAGAATATTCATGACTTCTCGAAATTAATCACAATACGTAGAGGTGTTAAATGTAAACTGATCTGTATCATATGTTCACATGTGAGTGCCGCATTAATATGGATCTCCATACAAATATATAGAATGGTTTCAGGGCGATCTTTACGGGTTTGTTTTTACACATTGTCATCAACTGTGTATATTGCTGCCTGTTTGATGCCATGAAGTGAAAGGTTCCTCTTGGGAGTAACAAGCATGGTCTACTGGCTCGGAAAAAGACTGACCAAGAAATTAGCAGTGCATCGTTAAACTACCATTAACAGAAATTGACTTAATATTACCAGACCGTTGGAACTCCCTTGAAGTCAACGCATCATTAGCCAGTAATGGAAGACGTGTTACTTGCCCTGTGATGAAATGTTGCACGAGCGTTTATCAAATTGATATGGATGCTTGGTATGACCTTCATATTTATATTCTACCACATTTGCCTTCTAGAATTTGATTGGGTAGATTATGCCATGTTTGGTTTGGTATTAGAACTTTTCGTGTTCATTTTGACGCAGATGTCTTAGCTTCATTATTTAAATATGATTTATGGCGAGTTTGTGAGAGGTTTAACCTTGACAGCCACATTGATAGATTGTTTTCGAGATTGTTTTAACACAAATCAACCTAAAACGGACGATTTGATGTTTTAACCTACAATGTAATTCTTCGCGTGACAGGGATTTATTTTTTGCTTATATCATGAAAAATCAATAGTCAATAGAGATTGAGTTTAATCCAAGCCGTGTTACAGAGCTCTATTAATTGCGATCTCAGATTGGAACATAGACATTGATGTTCTGACTATCGGTCTGAGACGAACGAGAAACAAAAGCTATGTATGGCTTACTTACGTCAAATTGTTGTTAATCTTCATATTCTGTGAGCAGGCAAAGTAAGTTAACCGTACCATCTAATTGCTATATTTGTTGAGCAGGAATCATTCATATCAATTCCAATCTAGCGATCAGTAAATGAAAGAATTACAAATGTATCCACCTTGTACATATAACTGAGTGTAATCAAAGAAAATACAACATTCATCGCCCAGGTATCTCAATCGGTTACATATAAAAATCGAGCCTCCCTGAGGTATTCCGTGTATAAATGAAACATTGTCCGGTTTTGTCTTCAATGTATGGCAGAACACTTGGGTTGACATGTAGGTATTATACGAGGGCAGCTAATAAACACATACACAGGAATGACACATATGATCAGAGGGCAGATAATAAACACATACACAGGAATGACACATATGATCAGAGAGCAGATAATAAACACATACACAGGAATGACATATATGATCAGAGGGCAGATAATAAAACATTCAACATTCAACGAAATGTTTTGGAGGATAGAACCAGGAATGTCTGTGCCAAAAGACTTGGATCAAATCAGTAACACAATTGAGAAAATTTGATGTCATATATTTATATGTTTAATGACAAACGCTATGCATTGTTTGCGGAAACTGGGCATTGTTCCACAAAGCGACCATAGCCTATGTTGATCTTAGTAATTATGACGACACAATATATTCATACCGATCGCCATAACAATTAAGATGAACTTTAGCTAAGATAGCTTCAGACCTGCCGACCAGGTGCATTCTGAAGTATTTTGTACTAAGCTGTAACACAAAAATACACAAAATTGTAAGAAAGTATTCCTAAAACACTATTATTTACACATAAATTTCTTCTAGGCTAGGCAGGTCTGTAGCTTTGAGGAACCGGCCACTTGGGTCATTATCCTCGAAACCATTGTTGTCATCTCCTCAAATAAACCTGACTATCGAAGAATCTATCCTTGATTACTTGATTAACGTTCAATTCACTTATATAACTTTTTTGTACACGAATCAAACGCAAAATGTTACATGTTTTGTTCTGGGCAATATCTTTCTTCCTCAATAGCAAGAGAGTGTCTCACGAGAATATTTCTGCCACAATAGTGTTACGTGTATACACTGGTATCTTTCTTCCTCCATAGCAAGAGAGTGTCACCATTTGTGTTACATGTATACACTGGTATATTTCTTCCTCCATAGCAAGAGAGTGTCACAATTTGTGTTACGTGTATACACTGGTATCTTTCTTCCTCCATAGCAAGAGAATATCGCCATTTGTATTACGTGTATACACTGATATTTTTTCTTCCTCAAAAGCACTTAATAGGGCCTCAAGTGAACATCTCTGCCACAATGGTGTCTGTTATTGTAAGAATATAAGCACCTTAAGCTGTGTGTTGTGACTGTCTGTAGAATTTGTTTTGCGTGTATGTCTCGAATCTCCAATGTATCAAACTGACTTCACACAGCTGACACCTTACACTACAGAAGACACAGACGTACAATTAACTGGCCATCTGCTCTGTATGCCCACCTCGATGCAGTCAATCAGAATTCAATCAATCTTATTCAATTTATTCATTTTTTTAATTCGTGTGAGAGAATTGAACCTGATATTTTATTTCTTCTTAGGTATAAAACCGATTTTATTACCCTGGCCGACATTAAATTTTTCTTAGACTTTATGTTTAAATGTATGAATTATTTATAAATGTCTCGCAGTTGCGTTGATTTGTTGACTTTTAGTGATCAGGTGATTTATATTTATAATATATTTAGCTGCAACAATGGGACAGTGTGATTAATTCCTTGGTTTGATGGCGATTGTAAACATTTCCAGTTTTATTTATGCCATACAATTATATCTTTGATTGTGGTGATTTATAGATGGTATCAGTTACAGGCATGAAACATGAAGAATACACGTTACAAAACGATGCATTTTTTTTTTACAATCACGAACGTTTGATTGGTTCGATTTTCGAGACGAACTTAGACTCAGATATAACTGGCATGAAACAGCCCAGAATTGGTCATGCGAACAGAAGCCATAATGAAAGTTTTCCATGTGAATTCAAGCCATAATGAGAGGGCATTCAGATTAGGTGAACAGGATTTTCCTATCATTACACCAGGGGCCAGTTGTTCGAAGCCCTATAAAATGTTATCCGCTATTAGATGACGTAATGCCACGATGAAAGTATATCTCTAATGCGCTATAAGCGATTTGAATCTGTGTAAGCGACTTATCGTCTTTCGAGCAGCTGGCCCCAGGTGATAATTATCTTATAGCGACTCACTTGTGTTGAAACTACCCATAACACTGACAGTTGTTTAACGTTTATTTGAGCCTATTAGAAGTATTATTTATTAATATATCAACATATCAGTTACTTGCATGAAAAAAACGGGATCGTTCTGCCGTAAGCCTTTGTAGCTTAGTCGGCTGGAGAGCTGGTCCTGCTAGTCAGTTTGTTTGTTTGTTTGATTGGGGTTTAACGTCGTACTCAAGGGTATTTCACTTACATGACGACGTGCCAGCCCAATGGGTG
>JAQQZZ010152075.1:0-12523 GCA_030265115.1 Mopalia vespertina | reverse complement strand
TAAAAGTCAGGTAAAAATCGTCAGTGCATTACTTGTATTACTTAATCTCTTACAAACTATGTAGCATGCTATGTTTTATGTATATACGTTATTATTTACTCTCGGGATAGTACAAGTCTGTTAGACTTTATTCCCGCTTATTCAAGTGACGTCAAAACACTATATTATGTAAATGTTTATTTTGTTAAATGTCCTGAGAGGTGAATAAATCAAATCAAATCAAATCAAATCAATGCCTAAGAGCCGTGCCACAAGTTCAATTAAACATCGTTTATTTATAGACGAAAAACGACTTGGATTTGTTTTTAAAGCCGTCGCATAACATGGAGCAGTTTTGTTTTCTTTGTGTTTTTTCTGTTCTATTCACAAAACCAGTGTGTTTTCAACATTCAGGATTCTTTGTCATATAGATACTATAGAAATAAAGCTTTACCCGTATGTTAGTTAACTGTTTAATTCGGCTTGCACCACAGTTGTGAGATTCCAGTCTAGACTGAGAAACTTAAACATCCTCAGCAAAGAGCTCAGTTATATTGGTTTGAAGACATGTTCTTCTAGAAATTCCGGTGGACTTTAGCTAATGGAGTAGAAGTCGCAGAATTTGGCACCAGGATATGGCTGAACAAATAGCGCTGTAATGAACGGCCGTGCTGTGACACAACAGTCGGTTATCTGGCACTTCTAAGAGGGACTGTCGAACTTAAGTTCTGCAATGCAGTTCGTGAGGCGCGGGGAGTCGCGTGAAGTACAACTGTCGTAATCTTTGATTGCGTCTTGTACCAAACTTCTAGCATAACAAGAAGTATTTGACGCTTAATCGTCATATTATGACAACTTAAGCTCTACAAGTACTATGATGTCACCGTTAAGTCTGATATCAAGAACATTTATTAATGTGTTTTCTACATTTGATGTAATAACAGAGATGTCCTACAGACACGTAACGTTTATAAATGTGTTGTCATTTAAAAGGTGTCTACGTGCAAGCAAATGAAGGATAATTCAGATACAGAATAACAATTATGTTTATTTGTTACTAATTTGTTTGTAGAAAGATTAGCCTCATAGTGCAAAACATTGATTTTCGTCAGCAAAATGAAACGATTTGAGCGACATAATAACGGTTTGCAAGCGTATAGATCATCGGCAGAATGACACAAATTTACGTCTCCTATTGGTCTGTTTGACTATATATTACGCCAACACACTCGAAGAACATGACACTATAGTATAGAATTGACAGAACCAAGTATGAAAGCCCTAAAATAGCCAACAAAACGGATGTTCTAAAAACGCAATATGCTAAGTCATTTTATTCTATCCACAATAAAAAAATATAACAAAAAACAAAAACATAGGTGTCGCCAACAATTCTACAGTTCCATGGTTAAACCATATTCTTAATGAATGATCAGAAAAAGCAAACCCATTAGTATGACGAAGCCAGCTAGCAACACAATGCAATATTTACATGATGGTTCTGATGACAGATTAGACACTGCGAATCCATTAATATATGAGACAGAGCAAAACCTTAATAAACGACGCATCCGAATTGAACGTGACGATAATAGTTTCTCTAATGAAATATCCGAGTGCTGTTATCTGCTTCTGTATGGCGAGCAAACACTTAAAAACCGGGGCAATGAAAGGGAAGATCAACTAATCGCTTGTAATTTTCCCCGAGACACGGACGCAATGAGGCATGTATACGGCTGGCATCGAATAACTCCTAAAGAGAGGGTTAGAAAGAGCCTCGAAGGTACCGCATGTATACAGAACTGGATAAACCGTTAAGCAAAGCAAGCACGTGCATATAGGAAAGGAAAGATACAAAAATAAGCACTATTTTCCATTTTCATATATGTTTTGTTACATTTTGAAAAACAAAATTATATTTTATGGTTTATTATCATTATTGTTTATATGTTGAATTACATATTTAGGGGTCTCTAACGTATTTAAAGTGCTCATAGGGCTTCTATGGGTATTAATCCGGCCCTGCATGTATATCTATCGTTGTAACGTTTATGAGCCTCTCACAGATCATCAACAACTTTGTTGTACATTAATACATCACGAGCTTCCGATAGAGCAAACTGCGACGACGCTATAAATTAAAACTCATTTCCGCTGTTATTTGCATGCGCAGGTCTTTAAATTTATTAGCGTTGGAATGTTTTCTGAGTTTTTAAATGTTCTTTTCTGCTAACATCTGGTAGTCCACAACATGTATGTATCAACGCAAACAGTTCCAATACGCGCCACAACTATTTGTCGCATGAATCCGTGTTCAACGTTTTACAGATGAATAGTAGATGGGAATAATCAGGCTGTATACACAAATCAGAGAAAGCAGCTTCAAGTCAAATGAAGATACAATTTGGTTTTCTAATGAAACTCTCCTTAAATTTATCCACAACAAACCAATTATGTTGGGTGTTAAATTCCGAAAAAAATGTCACAAAGTTTTATGTATGAAGAATTATCAAAAGTACACACTCTATAGCAGACGTGCCTACCTGGTGTATTATATAGTATTTTGTACACATAATTTATGTTAAATACACCAATAGGCCAGGAAAATACACACATAAATTAATATACTGTTCTTTGCTGTAACACAAAAATACACAAAATGTTAAGAAAATACTCCTAAAAAACTATTTTTTACACATAAATATCTTCTAGGGTAGGCAGGTCGGCTATAGTAGAATATTACTGTATGGTTTGTCTGGCGAATCTATGGTATTAGTACATAAATACCCTGTTTTCAAAAAAATTACAAAACTTTTTTTTACTCCAAGTCAAAAATTACAATTTTGGGAATCATAGCAGTTATATACATAATTCTTCTGTAACAGACTTTTAGCTGCATGTGTTAAAGTTAATTTTAATCGCTTCTTCAGTGCAAATAATATCCATTACATATGAATATATTTTAGACGTTAACAGTCTAGAAACTAAATATAAACCGTAATATCCGTTTATTTATTTAGCAAGAGTTTATTAAACATTTCAAAAGTAAAACGCGCGTCTCTCTATTGCGTAATTTTTCAGCTCCAATTCGAATGTTAAATTTATTTAATAAAACAAATCTGGTCGTTAAAAGTTTTTCCAAATATAATTAAAGATTCCTTGGCTTCATATCTAGACTGTGATTAATTTGTACAGCCTCTTTAGGCCGACAATCTGTTCGTGGGATGATCGTACGTGTGCCATATGCCATATCAGCTCCTAGTTCAGTGGTTGGCTTTTTTGTCGTGACCTTCGAATGTTGACAGCTTGTCTGATTACGCTTGCGCCAACATTGACTTCAAAGGTTGTCTTCACAACTAAAATAACATCTGAGACAGCTTAATCTATGGCCGGCCAAGCAGATTGGAGGCTTTCAACGAATCAAAGTATTATCAGACTTGTTTTGATCAGTAATGACTTTCACCGTTTACTGGGAGTAACCAAACAATACCTTTTAAAAGAGTATTTAACTCCCAGACAAATCCGAGCGATAGACAATAATATTTAAGTATACACGCAACATTGGGTTTAGCATGTAACGTGCAAATAATTGTGAACTTGACATGTCAGAATAAATCGTCAGATATCGCTATTTTTAACATTACACATTTAGAATACGTTTACAACATTATACATTTAGAATATGTTAACACATACAGGCACAGAAGTGGGCAAGATTTTTTTTGTCACACCAAGTATCTATTGAATACATTGTTGATCTATTTGTAGCATTGTCAGGAATTATTTTTTTACATATTTTTTCATTTAATTTGTTTGCCTTAAACGATAAATATATAATTCTGTTGACATGTTATAAAAACAAAGATTAACCTATACGAGCATAGTTTCCATATAAGGCATTATGTAGACCCTCGGAAGTATTTTGGAGATCGCTTCTCTAACCACGGATCAGGAATTATTGCTGCAATGCCGATCGGGATTATGTATAGTGACTATGTATTAATGTTACGACCAGGGTTCGATACGGTTCCTTCGTTCCCCTATTCCCTTCTAGCTCAAAGATGCTAAAAGCGGACATAAAAAGGAACTATTGCAAGCCACGTCGGCCATCTTTAATCAACTTGGCTAATCTAATTCGTTGGTTGTCTAAGAGACGAAAGCATGATGGTTCTCCACGGGGAGTACTCCTTAGTCAGATTTAACTGGTGTCGGAAACTTCTTCAGATTCCCAGTCTACTTAATCAATGCAAGGAAATGGCTGGCAATTTGCCGTAAACTGTGCTCCCGATTTACAGAATGCTTGGAGTGACCCGACGATATCCCCAAGGTATCCAAGCACTTAAAATAGCTTTATTTACTGTACACACGTTTAAATCAAGCTTGAAAAGACACTTGGAAATTCTGCCAAGATAGGCTCGTATAAAAAGGGCATTATCTCTAGAGAAATGCAAGGTCAGACAAGATTAATCTTGTCAAACAAGCGGTGTTTAGAAGCAGTGTTGTCCATTGAGGGTCACTATGCTCGATAGACTACTGGGTATTGGTAAATATTACCAGAGGTCGGGACAACCTTACTATTACTATAAAATCATACACTCACGGGTCAGAACCCTGGTTGACCCTTCACCTGAGACAATAGGATTAACGTCTCAATCAGTCACCCCCTGTCAATGTGTTATGTAATCATACAAGTGTTCAATACCTTAACTCATTTAGATGAACGTGTTCGCAATTAATTTAACATGTAGTTTAACCATGGTCTAGAAGCAAACGCCCAGGGCATGTGTACTAAGAACATATGAATAGAGTCGAAATAATTGGGCATTGGCTAGAGATATATCATGATATGTCTGCACTTTTAAATGATTCGTCAAACATAGGTATGTGCAAACAGAAATATATTTTTACTAAATGAAAATAGAAAACCTTGCTTGCCTCAGCCGGAAATTCAAGCCCCAGATATGACGTAATGCTAAATTTTATGGAAAGTTTCAACAGGAAAACGTAAGCAACACAGAGTAACCGTAGAAGCTAAACACTACTGTGAATGAGTTTTCAGAACAACAGTAGCAAATCAATGTTAAATTGAACCAACACAAGGTGATCAGGATTATCTGATATTTTGGTCGATATTATGAAACAAACGTTTTGGTTTAGGGTTTAAAGTCCCATAAAAGCAATTTAAAAAAGATTATTTGTTGTGAGTGTGCACGATCGTGTTTCTGACGAGATCGTAGCCCTCAAATTCTCCTTCGAAAAGTGATTGATGATAACCACATCATCATTCTTGCGCCATAATTTGTTTTTTAAATATGCCTAGTGTAAATATTTCCGAGATTTAAAAATAAACACTGCAAAAAGTTTGATGCCGGTTTTTAAGGATTAAGTTAAGATCCACTGTTTCTATAGTCAAGAAAGGAGAACAGATTATAATTTGGTTTGTTTTCAAATCCGAAGCAGAACAATTTGGTTAGACGGAAAAAAGGTATTTAACGCCAGTAATTTCCACCTCAAATTCGATATAACCATGACACAGTCATTTGCAAGGTGGTAGAATTCATGGTGGAGATTTCTAAATCAAATTAAAAAATAGGCAAGTGGACCATCTGATTTACTTTCCCCAGAGTATGTCATTGGCCATGTGAATCCGGTTGTTTAAGACAGCTGAGACAATTTTTCAAAGATGAAAAAATGTTCGATATCATATTACCATTAATTGAAAAAGTAGAGAAATTAGATTAGTGGGAATTGAACAATTACGGTCATAAAACCAATACAAGCACGAGTCCACGACAAAGAGTCATCGGAAATTAACCTGTACTTTACGGCTAACTATCAACATTCTATATTGAACGTCAAACGGCCTATATGAGTTGACATTAATCTTCTATCTGACAATCGTAAACAAAAATAATGCGCTAATATCATATCACTACTATAACTGTTATTTATACACTAATTTATACTCATAGGTGCATATTTATAGATTTATCCACAAGAGTTCCAGACGCGTACACTGGGTAAAAAATGACCAATCAACTCGTCCGATATGGTTAAGTGTGTAATATATTAAGAAATTATTTTTTTTATCTCAAGAGGTTTAATGCAAAAATGTTTTGTATTAGGTATTTTAGCATATCAGATTGTTTGTTTAAATTATAAGACACGTATAGGCCGGACTTGTTAAACATGGTAACAGTCAGCTTTTAATTTTATATATGAAACTATAAATTTAGAGAAATATATTCAGTTTCTGAAATAGAGACAAACACATTGACACATATGAAAATAGAAAATATCGGCACATAATCAAGCTGTGAATTACGATACTAAGTACAGACGTTATGGGTTGATACGTCATGAGCTTTCGTTCTAAGTACTTCAACACACGACTATTGTACATCAATAGTTCTGGTACGTTTATCTCATGCTGGCTGAATGCCCTTGTCACACAGCTTTCAAGGCTTTGTATAACCAGCGTATTATATGAGCGCTATATGTATTGATGTTCATGGTTTCCATTTCAAGTAAGATCTATTGTCTGGTTTATAAGACATCACGACGTAAGGCCTTTTAGAAAATGGGCGCCTTATGAAATATAAAAAATAGTAAAGAAAGAAAGAAATCTGGAGCGCGGTGTGCGGTTAAGGAACCTATGCTTACGTTAATGAGCTGTTATCTTTGACGTTACTGGAATATTGTAAGTACACTTCAACTGTTTTTTCTTTTCGCTTCCCAGCACAGCTTGATCAGATAAGATGTAACAGTGCTTTGGTGTTATGTACTCGATATGCGACCTATAATAATATCAAACAACAAGATCATGGACGTCAGAAAGAGGAGACGGATTTTGTCCTTGCATGATGTCTATTTGCGATAAAGGGCGCGGGTCACCACGTCTTTGATGTTCTCTGTTACATAGAGACATGCTAATTTAATCAAATTGGTATGCTAAGAATAAATCAAAAATATGTTTACGACTGATTCGGATCAACGTATAACTGTTTTTTCTACAGTTATAAAACGGAATAGGAATTGTTTGAGCTTATTTTCAGAACCAAATCAGGGTAATGTGACTGCCTATCCTAGGTACTACCCTGTTATCAATAAAGGTTGAGGGTTCTTTACAAGAGAGAATGGTTCTAAATGAAACCATAAGGACAAAATAGGATCTTTGATATGAGATAAAGAGAAATACATGGAACAGTTGCTGTGAAGGTTCCATACAGAACCAAAAAGGATTCCACCAGAGCCATAACTGAAGAACCTTAAAGGGTTCCATTAGAGCCATATATTTCTAAGAGTGAACAAACTATAACACGTATTACATGTACCCGATTTACTCAAAAGTATACAGCACCAATTAAACAAATATATATATAAATAAAACCAAATATATCAAATGGTTCTGTAGAGTGTTGCACCTGTAACCCAAAGGTACAGGGTTCGTATCCCGGGGGAGGTGAGCAAATTTTTCTCTCTCATTTATTCGAGATATAAAATGACCTTCAAGGCAAATTGAATAGTGCAAAGAGTTCATTTTTTATTCCATTGAATATCCATCTCCAGTCAACATTGTAACACTGGCACAGCCGACCAAATCTGCGCTAATAAAGAAAACAGCACCACCTAATTAAGGTAGTAGCACAAAACTTAGGTTATAAAGCAAAAATCTCGTTTGATGTTCCACCGCGTTCTATATAGATTCACACAATCTCTTAATGGAAGGTTTAAGTCAAAGTAAGTTATGAGGGATTTTCATTTGAAATATACCGACTTGACGAAGAGGCAATAGCCCGCCGCCATATTTATATACCATAAGTTATAATGATTTACGATGATTGATTTAGAATTCTTGAAAGCAATATCTGCAAGTTAGTCAAATTGATACACATTGCTAAAGAACTCCTCCTAAAGAGAGATGCCAACATATTTTTTGAAAGCCGCACTGTTCTCTAGAGTTTGCATCCTAACACTGAACTGTGCATGCTACGGGCAATTTGCTTATTCTTTCCAGGCAATGTAAGGCCAATCATGGTAATTGCCAAAAGCAGTCTGTTGCGTAAGACGATGTGTTAAGTGGGTTCTAGCGTGATAAGTCCTTCAAACGCTATTACACCCTCGTCTGCTATTCTAACTGTACCCTTGGATTAAATGCCTTTTGTCATGAAATCTTGCGAACGGTTTGTCCATATCATTAACATTTATAGAGTGCCTTCATACTGCATACAACGTATCGTCAACGTCCGTTCACGCAACAGCTAAACTCATATGAATACGCACGTCATTTATTAGGAAAGGTAAAAGTGCATAGGGAAGATAAGTACGCCATTTTCTATCCACCAAGAAAGAACGATGGATACGAATTTATTTGCATTTGAGCACAGAACAGAAACGCCAATCTCTCTAAAAGAAACTTTGCTAATGTAAAAGCAAACTAGAGTCATTTCCATATGCGGAGTTAAAATCAATTATGCATATCGCCCCTTTCGTAGTAATCGTTTACAAATAGATCATTTCGCAGCAGAGGAATTCATTTTGTGGTTATAAACCGAACTGTTGGTTACCATTGCCAAGTGTTGGGACTTCATATTGAACAGAGTCTGCGAAATCCATTTGGTTTTCCCATGCCTGTTAGCAAGGCTGTAATCATCAGCAGTCAGACGGTTATATTAGCCTTAACATCTCTCTGTTGATCTCATCAAGACCTTAGATTGCTTTCCCCCGAGGTTAAAATGCAATTTGGCCTAGTTTTACTCGGTCAAGTTAGATAATATTTCTAAATTACGAAGTGCAAAAATCGAGTAAATTCAATTTTCGATTATGGGCCACAAAGTGGAAGAAAAATGGACTGGGGGAAAAGTCAAGCATATCGCCATTACTGAAGCTAATACCTTTTCTGTACTGCCACCTTTATAATAGAGATCACGATTGGCCAGGAGTGTTCTTGACGTACACAACAAACGATGTGAATTGCATCTGACAGCGCCGTGGCACAGGGAGAGCTATGATGTCTGCGGTAATGGGTGAAATGCTGGGTGAATATACAGTATTAGATTGTGATTGAACAATTCTTTTCGACACCGGATTCTCCGGACACATCAACCACAGACTTCTATAATAAAGGACAGAGTACCAACCGTTCTAGCTTGGACACCTATACACACTCGGTCTTCCTTAATTGATCCGCGTAAAGTTGGAAAACACCCCATGATTCACCGCGATAAAGTGAGCAATACGTTATAATACAGTTCAATTTCACTGCGCAATGATTAGCAGCAGTTGTGTTACAATATGACACACGGTTGTTCGCATTTATTTTTTATTAAAGGAACTCTTTGATTTCAATAATGACAACAAAACGCTTCCCAGTTAACAACAATAATGTTAAACCACGCTTCTCTTGAAAACTTATCATGTTTCAATTAATTTGAATACTTCCAATATAAGCACATGTATACCAGTTATTAAATGAAAACCAAAAAATACGAACACGGCGCGCTTTAAACATTTTTCAATGTCCACAAATATACACAATTCAATTCCTTAAAAATACACTCTCCTTCAATTTGTATTATATTTCGTTGGTGGGCAATTGTCTTCTCTGTGAAGCTTGTAGCTTGTTCAAACTACCAATTTTGTTCTGGACTAACCTGACTATCCACTTCGAATGTCCGAATTCTCAAGCGCGCAGATATATGAAGACTTATATCGCTTTAAATCGAGGGAAAACGCCTCAAGTTAACAAATATAAGATTTGCCAGCGCATAAGGATACGTTTAAATTATTTTCGGGTTTTCAGTGTATCTAACCCATCTATCTCCAAACTGGTCGTAATTACCTTAGAAAGGCTCAAATTGATGGCAATGAATCTGGGATACGTTAACGCGGTACCTACCTATAATTTGAGAAGTGACAAAGAGCATATACATAATTACCAACGCCAGATTCTTGTAAATAGTAAGATAGGATATAGTTGATACAGTGGCATTTGTATAGAAGGGGACTAAACTGTGTGTTTAACTATGCATTGAGATAGTCCAGGGGCAATTATAAAGTCACTTAGCGCGTGTCTCGTTCGCGTCAACAAAATGTCTTATCACATTTATTATAGTACACGATACCCAGGTTTAATCACATGTTTTCTATAAGGCGAGACACGTAATTTTCCACAAAAACAGAGTCCCTCATCATTTAGTTACTCTGTTGATTACATTTTGAAACGGTAAAAGTCTCTCGCCTTAGCGATTAATCTTACCTTTTCTTTTCTCCCAAGGCGTAATGTAACATGTTTTGTCTTGTAGCCAAAGACGTCCCACGTTTTGATCATAGTAATTACAATAATGTGCTCCCTAGGCGTGTAAAGGTATTCAGTTTTCCGGCCTCCACACTTTCAAACGATCGATCCCTTGCAGAGTTACATGCTCCGTGTAAAATATGTAATAAAAGTCAATATAACTCTGCAGTCTAAACTTTAACTCCAGCAGAATATGCTGGTCACATCTTATGCTTAAATAGTTCATTTTTGTTGCGTAATATTATACACTAGGACAAATTTTGTAGTATATTTTCAATAGTCTCGTATAGTCTTAGACATTATTTCTAACGTAATGCAAGTGTTATGTCATTGAGAATTTGTGAAGCTGAACAATATTCATTCCACTTCAGTTCACATCTTTAAAGTGTGTTGTACTCGGTACTAGACTATATGTTTCACGAAGGAACGGTATCGCACGTTCACTGGATTAACGTTCATGATCATTTCCGGACCACTTCATAATATTAATTGATTGATTGGTTTTAATACCGTGTTTAAGGGTATTTCACTTATATGACGGCGGCGTATTTCCAAGGAGTGAACAGCAACACAACCATACCGTATGCAAAAACATACTTCACATATAAGCATGTGTGTGTAAAAAAAACAAACAAACTCACATGTAACAATAGGCGGCAAAGGTCAGTACATCACGAAATTGAAGCACTGTTTGCTGAACACATAAACGTATTTGTTCCTCAGCTATATCGATATTTCAAGGAATGAGTTATTGATTATAAAGGTCTGTCTGACAGTGGCCTCTAAAACATTGGAAAAAGCGACACTTTTGACAGGTCGTCTTCAATAAGGTAGATGTAAAGCTGAAATCATAGCCCTTAATATACGTCACGGAGACTAATAGCAGATGTGTCTGGTGGAGTTCATTTTAAAATGTCATTAATATACCGGCTGAACCGGACACTGTGTCTCTAGAAACATTTTTTTCCCTAAAAGAAAGCGAGTAGATCGGGGTGAAATGTTTCCAGGCTTGGTGCAACTTGCCTGAGTCAACATCGGTTCTGTTTCTATGATTAAATTACAGAACTGAGCAATCAACTGTCGCCTGAAGTTTATAGACACATAATACACAAATATAAATACAAATCTGCTTGAGCCCTATTACGTAGACCGATATTTATCTAAATAAACCTAATTGGGACTAAGTGGTGATAATTATTATTATTATACAAGAACTTATAACCAGTTATCCCTTGTATATATTTTACAACTCAATACATCATTATAGATTTAATGATTTCCATCCTCTTTCTATGGTAACTGCTTGGCATATATAGTAGGAAAATGACAATGCAGCATCCAGTGCAATAGACAGCGATTGGAATAGCCATTCCTAATACACCAAATGTATCACAGAGTTTTGAAAAGGCTGAATCCAGACTATTTGCGGCTCGTAAATTACAATTATGTTGTTGTTGTTTTGTTTTTCTCCGCGGAATACACCTGCGACTAAGGACTTAAATTACAAATGTCCGGAGATTCTTTGTAAAATTCAGGAAATATACATTCGAGCAGAAAATAATAATTTTACAGACATTTATCGGTCAGGTAAATGTGCACAGATGCCATATACGAAGGTTGGTATTGGGTTTGATTTTTAAAGCATAAGTCATATTTGACCAGCCGCTATCCGCACGACATAAGTGTACATTATTTGTATTATCGATAGAAACACGACCCGGTGTGTACATTTTACAGGCTGTAACAACATGCCACATACACAGAACCATGCTAAATGGATTTATGTTAGTTTAGCTGTACAAAAGAATTCACAACTGCAATAAAAAGGTCACAGGTAATTGTATTTTATATTGCCGAAGCCCACAGTAATATACATTTCAAAACTATGTCAGGAGTACTAGTATTTCCACTACGATTTGACACTTATAACATACAACATCACTAGATATAGACTTCTGCCTTATTCATATCATCCGGAAACGACATCTTTAGACAGTGGGCGGGATGAATAAAATTGAACTTTGCTGTTTACTACGTTATGCAACACAACTTCTATCGTTGTTAATCCGCTGGTAATTGTTTACTTATGTATTATAAATTGATATTTATATGGATCCATCGACAGAATTTGACAGCTGAGCTTAAATTGGGAAGGATCCACCCAGCTATACACACACAAAAATGCCGATTCTACCGGATAAGGGTCTTTCTTGCCTTCCCGTAATTTCTTATTTTATAATAAACATT